>JAUESO010000584.1:0-122525 GCA_030914385.1 Drosophila antonietae | reverse complement strand
AAAATCATGCACATTCAGGCTGGCAAGTGATGCTGCACAAGCGCAATTTGTAAATTGCTGGTTGTACGAAAATATGATGCATACTAAGTGTGCAGGTCTTACTGGGCGTGATTATGACAAGATCATGTCCACTGCCAAAATTGGTATTGGTGGCATACGCTGGTCTTGTCCGATCTGTTTGGAAAAACAAATCAATTTTTCCAATATGTATAGTGCTGTGAGGGCTCAATTTTTAAAACTGAGAAAGATCTCTAAGCAGTTATCCAGTGACATGGCTGCTGCTGCAGAGACTTTAAGCCAGTATAACTTTGAAAGTCCACCTCCAAATTCAAAGACTCCACTGTTATTGGTACCTCCTTCTGTACCAATACCGTCACCGAACTTGCTTGCTCCACCCTCACCCTGTGCTTCTGTTTTGTCCTCTGCGCCTAATTCTCTTGATCCTATACCAGTAGTTTCTGAATCTTCTGTTTCCCCTGTCGTTACTGCTATTGAAACTCAAGTCTCTGTTCAAAAATTGGACTCCTCACCAATTATTGCTCAAACTAAGAGTGACAATAAGTCGACCACTCCTGGCATTACCTTATCTGTCGTCTCTCCTCGAAAGCAAGTTTTCTTATCTAGGCTTTCATCGGATACGACATGTGAGGCAGTATCTGCTTTTATTTCAAGCAAGATCTCGGCCAATGTCTTTATATCGAAGTTTAGTTTTGCGACTCCGCGTGAAATTGCTTCATTCAAGATCAATGTGCCGCTTGAGTTTTTCACAACAATATGTGATCCCAAATTCTGGCCACATCATGTAGTTGTCCATGAATTTAAACCTAAATATCGAAACAAATCTCATCCTATTTCCTTACCTTCGGTGCAATCAACATCAAGTATTACACCAAAAAACTAAATATGTTTCATTCTTCTTCACAGCTTTCACTCATTTACCAAAATGTACGCGGCTTGAAATCTAAACTTAAAAGTCTATACTTGCATAGTTTTAGTGTTCAATATGACATTATTGCCTTCACTGAAACATGGTTAAATCATAACATTCTTAATAGTGAGATTCTTGCAAGTAATTTCACTATTTATAGACTTGACCGTTCGATGCGTAAAGGTGGTGTTAATTGCTGTTAGATCTAGTATCCACTCCGAATTATTTACCTTTTCCTATCTTCATGATGTGGAGATTATAGGGGTTAAATTAATGCTCCCATCGAGCTCTTTGTTTATTACATGTTCTTATATCCCTCCCTCTTCTGAAGTGCAGGTTTATGTTCAACATATAAACTGTATTAAAGAAATTTATGAACATGTAACTGATAGAGACTTTCTTCTTGTGTTGGGTGATTTCAATATTCCTAATACTTCTTGGTCCTCAACTTGTAATGCAAATTACTTTATTCCGACAATTGATCACTATCTTTTTGATGAATCGTTTAATCTTTCTATGTTTCAGATGAATTCCATTTCTAACCATCTGAATCGCACGCTTGATCTTGTGTTCATTAATCATGACTCCATCATTAATGTTGTGAGATCAACTCCTTTCTGCTTACCAGAGGATTTGCATCACCCCACTTTAGAGGTTTTATTATCTATTGATAATCCTCCAACTTATTCATCTGTACCTTCTAATTTAAGCCGCTGTTATCGTAAATGCAGTTTTGTTTTGCTTAATGAATTAATTAATTCAACTGACTGGACTCTTCTTTATGAGTCGGTTGATATTAATTTGGCAGCATCGATTTTTTATACTACCCTAAACTCTATTCTGGATGTGTGCGTCCCTCTCTGTCGCATATTGCCCAGTTCAAATAAACCGCCATGGTTTACAAGACTCTTTCGAATTTAAGAAACATTAAAACTAAATGTTTTAAAATTTTTAAAAGGTCTGGTTCAAGTGTTGACTGGTCTAAATATTCCGTTGCCAAGTCAAACTTCAGTCTTTTAAATTCTCGGTGTTATGAGAATTACCTTGTGCGTTGCAAACGACAGTTTGCTCGAGATCCTAAACAATTTTACACATTTGTAAACTTGAAGCGTAAGTCTTCTGGTTTACCGTCCTCATTTGTCCTTGGTGCTAAAAAAACTTGTACTGATCAGGATTCCTCCGATCTTTTTGCAGATTTTTTTCAATCTACTTACTCTTCTGTTGATCTATATAGTGATTCGTATCCATATTCACTTCCTGATTATGGTTCTATTTATGCTCCTAATATTACTGCAGACTCTCTAGCTACAGCTATTAAGACGCTGAAGTCATCTTTCTCCCCTGGTGCTGACAATATCCCAAGTTGTATCATTAAACAGTGCAGTGTTTCTCTTCAATCACCATTGCTAAAACTGTTTAATTTATCTTTGGAAACTTCTGTGTTTCCTTCAATATGGAAAGAGTCTTTCATCATTCCTCTATATAAAAAAGGTGGAAGATCTGATATTTCCAATTACAGAGGTATTGCGAAATTATCTGCTATTCCGAAGCTATTTGAAAAAATTATAACATCAACCTTGCAATATTTCTGCAAATCGATTATTCAACCATCCCAACATGGTTTTATTCAGAATCGATCAACATCCTCGAATTTACTCGAATTCACTTCACTTGTCAATGATAGTTTTTCTAAAAAAATGCAAATTGATGTTATTTATACTGATTTCAGTAAAGCATTTGACAGAGTTAATCATCAGATACTAACTCTGAAGCTTGAACGTTTAGGATTTTCTCCTAAACTTGTGTCCTGGATTTCATCCTATTTGAATGGTAGAACCCAAAGAGTCTTGTTGAGAACAGCTACTTCTAAATGTTTTTTTGTTTCGTCTGGTGTTCCTCAAGGTAGCTGTGCGAATACACGTGACTGCGGTGGTGTTCAGTTCAGTATTAGATTTTATTATTTTGAGTCCGGGTTTTTTATACCTAGACTCATGCGTAATAACAACCCTTAAATCTAGTGTACATAGTGCTGAGTTTGTAAGTCTCAGCATTGGTCTATTGCTTATCTTAGTCTACAGCTGAGTTTGTAAGGCTCAGTGTTCGTATATCTTATCGCTAAGTGATAGGGTCAGTGTAATGTTTATTTATAGTCTACACATGTGGCCCTTTTGGTTATATGCTGCACTACCTGCTAGTTGAGTGCGTAGGATATGTGTATATGCTTATATACGTATGTTCATGCATGAAAAATATATGTATATGATTATATATTGTATATTAGGTATGTTCATGCCTGAACATTCTGCGGGGGGCCAGAGAAAGAGACAGCCAGCCACTGTTGACGCTGGTTTCTCTTCTTGATTATGTAGAGGGCGACTACAATTATTATAATTGTTGTGAACCCTATCGAGATGTGTCCACTCATCGAGTGGAGGACCAGATCATCAATGTGCACCTTTTGGCGGTGCAAGTTCCTTATGCTTTCCTGTACTTTTTGTAGCTCCAATGAATTGTTTAGATAGATATGATTCAGTGGTGTCGGAAACCATGTGATGTTGTGATCGACGACTTTGAGGAAAACTGGGGAGTACCTCGCACTATCTGTAGTTGCTAATTCCTGTGGCGTGATGATGTTCATTTTGCCAATCCTGGCTGAGCATCCCGCGGACAGTTCTATTATGCCTTGGCTAGGGAGTATGGACATTTCCTCGTAGTCTCCGCATATGATGTGGGCTGTCTTCGTCTCAAATACTTTGAAGAGCCACCGGTTTTTTCCGTTCAATTTTTGGACAAAGGTATCTTCTTCGTAGTCAATCATTTTGCATGGTTGTTTGTTGCTTGGTTTTAGAGGCGATATTTCGCAGCTTTCGTCATCTGCGTCTTCCCACGCCCAACTCCCTTCGCATAGGTATGTGTCCTCGTCTTCATGACGACATCGATTTATTCCATTTCAGTTATTGAATGGTATGCGTTTATCTCCGTATTGAAGATAAGGAATTTCGTTTTAATTCTCGGGATCATCTTTCTTCCATTGAGCACAAGTGGTATAGGTACTATTTTGAAGAGATTGGCATGCTGATTGTTGTATATTGGCAGCCTTGCATCTATCACTAGGATGTTGTCCTTAAATATAGCTTGTGCCTTCATAATTTTGTATATTAATTGAAGGCTCTTTGGAGAATTCCCACCGGGAAGAAGTTGATTCCTTTGTAGCTTCTTTTGAATCTCCTTTAGTTCGGCCAACATTTTATTTGGTTCAACAAGGGATGGATGAACTCTTCCTTGATTAATGTCTGTCACAAGACCAATTACTGCAGACTGAATGCTTTCGGTTTCATCAATCCAGTTCCGTACTTGGGTGATCAGCATGAAAAACTTAACGGACTCCTTGTAATTGAGGAAGTTATCTTTCATTGTATTTGCCATCTTGTTGATCTCCATAGTGACTTTTTCAAAGTTTTTATTAACTTCTTCTGTGGTAGTTTGCACTAGGTTTGTTGTTGCATTGATTATTGATGTTTGGTTGCTGACATAATCTTTTAGGCGTTTTTCGTTCTTTATAATTGTTTGCATGTTTTCCTCTACTCTTCTTGCAGATCCAATATCGAAAAATATGAACTGTTTTGTTCTATTCGCTTTATCCGGCGGGATAAAGTGCCACTTGATGCCTTCTTTTTCCAGTACGGGTACGATACTGCTGTTTTCTTTTACAGCGGCGGCCATATCCTTGTCTAATATCCTAGCGGCACCTACGAAATTTGTGCCGTTGTCTGAGTAGATATTTTCACTTTTGCCGCGCCTTGCGAAAAATCGTCGTAGAGCCTCTAAGAACTTATCTGATGATAAGTCACTGACTGCTTCCAGATGTATTGCTTTAGTGGCCATGCATACAAATAGACATATGTAGCCTTTGTATGATTTCTGGCCTCTTCCTTTCGAACAGCGAATTTGAAAAGGTCCAGCGTAGTCAATGCCAGTGTTTTGAAACGGATAATCGCCGGTTACTCGATACACTGGTAAATTTCCCATCAATTGATTGGCCATCTCTTGTCTGTACCGAATGCAGGTAACGCATTCGCGTAAGTACTTTTTTAATGAGTTCCGTAAACCAAAAATCCAGAACTCCCTTTGCACAATGTTTCGCATTAGTTTCAGTCCGCCATGGAGAGTTTCTTTATGTGCGTTGTTTATTATTAGCCAGGCCAGATGCGATTTTCCAATAATAATTGGATGTTTTACGTTGTATGGCACTATTGCACTTTGAAGACGTCCTCCTACTCGTAGTACTCCATTTCCATCCAGAAAGGGATTGAGCGCCAGCAACTTACTCTTGGGGTCCAGAGATTTTCCAGTTTTAAGTAAGTTGAGTTCTTCTCCAAAATCAAGTTGTTGTTGTAATTTTACAAGAACTGTTTTGGCATTCCTCATTTCTTCGACTGTAAGATACGTCGGCTGGTGCTTCTTTCCTCGTAGTTTTGCTATAAAGCGTAATATATAGGCGATTACACTTGTTAGCTTATGTATTGATGAATATTTCGTTAGGAGTGGTATCAGGTAGTCTTCCTTCGTGGTTATAGTTGCTACTATAACTGTTTCTGGCTCTTCAAATTGTGGCCACTGATCTGGCTGTTTTGCCAACCATTCAGGCCCTTTCCACCATATGTCGCATATTGCTAAGAACTTTGGGGCAATTCCTCTTGAGGCGACGTCTGCTGGGTTGTCTGCTGATTTTACGTATCTCCATTCAACGTGCGGCAGTTTCTTGTTTATTTCGTCGACTCTTTTTTTGACGAACTTGTCTTTGCTCCGTTTGTTTTTTATCCAAGCTAATGTTATTTGTGAATCGCTCCATGCGTGTGTTTTTGTTTCTGTTCCTACTATTGCTTGTATTTTTGCTAATAGTTGGCTTAATATGTGAGCTGCACATAGCTCTAACTTTGGAATTGTCTTTTTATTTTTTATTGGGTTAACTTTGCTTTTTGCCGCTAGCAAAGTGATTTTAGTTCCAATCTTGGTATACACTACAGCTGCATATGCTTTTTCTGATGCGTCGCAAAACCCGTGTAGTTCCATTGCATCAGTGCTTGTTCTTCCAGACCAGCGTGGTATATTAATTTTTGCTAGTTCTGGTAATGCGCTTGCGTATTCTTGCCAATGGTTGACCAGATGAGGATCCAGTTCTGCGTCCCAAGATAGCGGTAGTTTCCACAGCTCTTGTATAAAACATTTTCCTTGTAGTGTAACTGGTGTAAGCCATCCCAGAGGATCAAATATTCTTGCCAATTGAGACAAAATTAGACGTTTTGTAATGCGCACTAATTTTGGACAATTGACAATGAATGTGAAGACATCCTTTTTTGGATCCCATTGTAGACCAAGCGTTTTAATTGACTCATCGTTGTTTATTATTATTTTTTCAGTTGAGTCGCCATCTTTAATTCCAGCAATGATCCTGTCATCATTTGCCACCCATTTCCTTAGGTGCATGCCAGCTTTTTCCATTATTTTTAAGAGCTCGGTTTGAGTGTTGACACATTCATTGATCGAGTCGCCGCCAGTGATAAGATCATCCATGTAGAAATCTTCCTTGATTGTTCTCATCAGTTGTTTGTTTCCTTGGCAGTATTGATTTGCTAATTCTTGTAGACAGCGAACTGCTAAGAATGGTGCAGCTGAAGTCCCATACGTTACTGTTGTCAGCTTGTACTCCTTAATCGGCATTTTCGGATCGTCTCTCCAGAGGATGTACTTATATTCCTGATCAGCTTTGGCAACCTTAATTTGGCGATACATTTTTTCGATGTCAGCAGTCATTACATACTGCCATTGTCGCCACTTGATTAAGATATCAAAGATATCTTTTTGAATTTTGGGGCCTACTAGCATCACATCATTTAGGCTTAATCCATTGGATGTTTTTGCTGACGCGTCAAATACTACTCTTAATTTAGTAGTAAGGCTGTTCGGCTTAATCACTGCTTGATGTGGCATATAATATTTGCCTTGGCCGACAGTGTCTACTGGCTCCATGTGACCTAGCTTCAGGTATTGGTTCATAAAGGCACTATATTCCGTGAAGATTAGTGGATGTTTCTTGAACTTGTTTTCCATTTGTAGCAATCTTGCCATAGCCTGTTTACGCGAGTTTCCTAACTCGAAGTTTTTCCGAAACGGTATGGTTACTACTAGCCGGCCTTCTTCATCTGTGGTGGTTGTTTCCTGGAATCTCTTTTCACATTCGTTGTCATCTTCTGTGTCGCTTGTGTTATTTTCAAGCTCCCAGAATCGCTCCAGATCGTTTAAACTTATTGTTGCTGTAGCGGTGATCACCTTGTCGCTTGATGATCTGGCTATGTTGTCGGAAACAATCCATCCAAGTTCTGTTTTTTGTCCCAGAATTTCGTCGATTTTTTTAACTTTTTCCAACATTATTAGTGGAAGTAGATCAACGCCGATGATTACATCAATTCGACTGGGCTCGTTGAAGTGTGGGTCTGCTAGTTCGCAGCCCATCCAATCTTTATTGATATTCATGTCAATTTTCTTGCTCGGTAGAGCTCTTTGGAGTTTCGGCATGACGAGTGCCTGCGTTGTAGTGATGAATTTACTTTTCATCCTTGGCTTGATTGTTAACTGAACGCTGTTCTTTAGGACTTCAACATTTTGTGAAATTCCTTGAACTTCTACGTTTCGCTTAATGCGACGCAGTTTTAGTTGTTGTGCAGCCTCTTCAGATATCAAGGTTTTTTTGAGCCTCCATCGATGAGGGCTCTTAGCTGCTCATATTTCCCGGATTTATTTTTGATCCGAATGAGCGCTGTTGCCAGTAACGTATCTTGTCCCTTATTTTCTTTGAGGCAATTGCTGCTGACAGTTTCTTTTTTATGTGCTTCTTCGTGAAGCAAATAGTGGTGCGGTTTGGCGCATTGATTGCACGTCCAATCCTTTTTGCACTCCTTGGTGAAGTGTGCTCCAAGACATTTGAAGCATAGAGCGTTTTTAGCCATAAATTCCTTGCGTTTTTTTACTGGCTCGGCTCTGAATTTGTGACACTTGGCCATTTCGTGGCTATCCAGTCGGCAAAAACGGCATCTTCTGTAGCTCGATTTTTTAATTTCCGACGACGTTTGGATTCCACTTTTCTTTACTGAATCTATTGAGTTGAATAACTGATCAATAAATTCGAGTACATTGCTCAAGGACTGAATTTCTCTTGCCCTCTTCACGTGTTGCTCGTAAAGTATAAGGACTTCCGTAGAGAATCTTCGAAGCAAGATTTGAGCAAGTAGCACATCAACATCATTGCCAATATGGCCTTCCGTCTTAATGATGTGAATACACTCATTTGCTGTGTCCAAGAACTTGCGGATGCTGGCTCCATCATAATTTTCCAGTAGCTCCATGTCCACTAGCTGGTTAACGGCGTTAGAAAATATTTTGCGCTTATTTTCGTAGCGTTTGCATATTAAATTCCACGCTGCGATGTAGCTAGCAGACGATCCGCTTAGTAAATGGCTTACTACCATTTTGGCTTCACCTTTTAGAAAGGATTTTAGGTAATTCAGCTTCCTTGTGTCGCTGATGTCCGTCCTTTTGTGGATCACATCGGTGAATAGCCCGAAGAACGTTGGCCACTCCTTGGGATCTCCATCAAAATAGGATATATCCGCTTTCGGTAGTTCTGGCACGTCTTCTTTTTTGTTTTGCAAGTCACTTAAACTTCTATTAAGTCTGATACGAAGTTTGTTGACATTGCATTCCAGTCCATCTATCTCATCACTGTCAAAGGCAAAACTTTCATATTTTGTCTCTAGCGTAGTGAGCGTTGACTGTACTTTGTTCCACAGGAAATTCAATGTGTCTCTGTAGTCAAGAATTTCTTCGTGGTTGCTGACCTCTAGATTGGCATACACTTCTTCAATGTGCTGCCTTACTCTTAGAGCTCTTTTGTCCACAAGCTCTACTAACACATCCGTTGGGCTGGGGCTGTTACGTGGAAACATTACTTCTGTTTCTGTTTCTGTGCGCATTTCCCACATTTTGCTGGTCGATGGCTGATCGGTATCTTTGGCGTGGCCGGCAACTTCGACCTTCAGAGACTCTATATAAGTCCTGACTTTTGCCATTATATTCTCGTATATTTTCTCCTGAAAATATCGATGATCGGTGGCACCCACTTTCACCAGTGCTGAGTGATTGGCAGTGAATTCTGCAGCCAATCCATCTACGACTGATAGGGCATCCTTTTTTGCTATCGCCTGCAGGATGTTATCGTGAATTTCGGATTGCTTTTTTAGCAATTCCAGAATTTTTCCTGACAGCATCTTGAGTTTGTGTTTTTTCTTTTTGGTTTAGATTTAGACTTAGACTTTGACTTTACCCGTTGGAGGTATTTTTGTTTTGATCGCCTGGTTGATCTTGCTGTGCCTCTACTCACAGCTTGAATTGGTAAGTCAAAGTTAATAAGTCTCTAAAATCACAAGAAATTTTTTTTTTTTTTCACTTCAGTGTTTGGTAGTCTTGCGGTTCGGATCGAAGGACCATGTGCGAATACACGTGACTGCGGTGGTGTTCAGTTCAGTATTAGATTTTATTATTTTGAGTCCGGGTTTTTTATACCTAGACTCATGCGTAATAACAACCCTTAAATCTAGTGTACATAGTGCTGAGTTTGTAAGTCTCAGCATTGGTCTATTGCTTATCTTAGTCTACAGCTGAGTTTGTAAGGCTCAGTGTTCGTATATCTTATCGCTAAGTGATAGGGTCAGTGTAATGTTTATTTATAGTCTACACATGTGGCCCTTTTGGTTATATGCTGCACTACCTGCTAGTTGAGTGCGTAGGATATGTGTATATGCTTATATATGTATGTTCATGCATGAAAAATATATGTATATGATTATATATTGTATATTAGGTATGTTCATGCCTGAACAGTAGCCATTTAGGACCATTACTCTTTTCGCTTTTTATACTTTGTTCCCGAAGGGTTTGTGCAATGTCCGTCTTGCTGTCCGTCCGTCTGTCCGTCTGTCCGTCCGTCCGTCTGTCCGTCTGTCCGTATGAACGCAATATTTTTCGGCGCTATTAGAGCTAGAGACTTGAAGTTTTAAACATATACTCATATATGTTCCCGAATTAAAAAGTGTAAAAATTTTCCCGATCCGCCCACTAGGGGCGTGGCAAATCGGAAAACTCTTCCGCCCATAGTTAAGTTATCATACTAGATGATGAGCTAGAGAGTTGCAATTTGAAATGTATACTCGGGGTGACAACCCAAGTTCAAAAAGCTATGGCGGATATATCTACGCCCATTGGGGGCGTGGCAAATCGGGAAATACGTATCTTCTACACCGTTAAAGCTAGAACGCTGAAATTGGCATGTGAGTTAATGTTATGATTCTAAGAAGATCGATCAAAAAGTTTTATGTCTACGCCCATTGGGGGCGTGGTAAATCGGACCTGAATATATAGTGATTTTTCAAATTGTGCTATATTTTGAACACTATTGACACTAGAGACAATTGAAATTTTGCATGTACACTCGGGTTGACAACCCAAGACTAATAAGCTATGGTAGATATATCTACGCCCACAGGGGGCGTGGCAAACCGCAAAAGTTTATATCTCCTACCGTTTTAAAGCTAGAAGCTTGAAAATTGGATGCTTGAGTTACTAATGTTCTCCTCTATCGATCCCCCAAAAATAATTTTTCAGCCTCTTTGGGGGCGTGGCATATCGAAAAATACCCTGTAATTTTCGCATTTTTGGAATGTAAGCAACCAAATTTTGCAGGCATTTTAGCCTCGGCCCTTTCTAAGAACTGGCAAAAAATTATGAGTCTACGCCCCCTGGGGGCGTGGCAAATCGGCAAAGAAGTTTGTTGTGGCCAACTGCATAATTCATGCATACAATAGCTTAGTAGCAATTGCTAAGATGGCAAAAAGCATTTTAACATAAATATAATAATATTAATGAATTTAAAAAATAAAATTCATAAGTTTTTGATTAATAAATAAAAAGTTTCCAGCGGGATTCGAACCTGGGTCTTTTGAAAACAACATGTAATCGTTAGCTAAACCTAAATAAATTCACAGCTGATCAGCTGACCAGCTGATCAGCAGCTTGTGACGACACAAAACAATACAATCGCAATTCTTGCAATATGTATACACTTTTGGATGTGTATACACGTACATATACATACAGACATATATGCATGCATAGAAAAACTGCCTGCCACACAGCGTCGCAAATCGGAAAGCATAAAACAGTTTTAGTTTTTACTTAAATGCACAATTCATATGCGTATGTTTATAAATGATTATCAATTGGCAGCAAGCATTTTATAATAAATATACAAATATTAAAAAAACAAAAAATAAATAATTTTTGAAAAAAAGTTTTCTGCGGGATTCGAACCACGCACCTAAGTATAGCTTGCATAGCGCTTACCACCAGCGCCACTGCCCTGACCTGGGCTTCGTTAACTAAAACCAAATAAGGCATCGCTAAAGCGCCTTTTGACAAAACTAAAGTAACGATCGAAAAATTCCCAATTCAGTCACATTTCTTAGAATATTCTGGCATCCAAACTTTTGTATGCATACATAGTCAATTGTGTGTATACTCGTATAGTGTGTACATGTGAAAATCTGTATGTATGTGAAGGAAAAACGTTTGTTGCTTGCAATTAATTGCCGAAATATTTCGGTTATTAAATGTTTATTAAATAAATAAGATGCACCTATGGGAACAAAGTATATCGCTGTTAGTTGCGCCTAACTGCAACGTTCTTACTTGTTATAAATGACCTTCCTAGTGGCATTTCTTATTCTACCATATTTATGTATGCGGATGATGTAAAACTTTGCCTTCCATACTCCAGTGCAAATGGTCATCTTCAATTTCAAGATGACCTTAATGCATTTCAATCTTGGTGTGTGGTGAACCAGTTGCACCTAAATTGCTCAAAGTGTATGACTATGACTTTCAGTCGTTCTATTCCTCATATTGTTGACTATAAAATTAGTAACATTTCCTTACAACGCATCTTTACAGTCAAAGATCCTGGTGTTCTCTTTGACAGTAAACTTAATTTCAATCTTCATATTTTTACCATCATAAATGAAGCCAAAAGCATGCTTGGCTTTATTAAACGTTGGTCTAAGGAATTTAAAGATCGTTTTATTTACCAAACAATTATTTATTTCGCTTGTACGTCCTATCTTAGAGTATTGCTCAGTTGTTTGGTCTCCGCAACATAAACTGTATCAAGATCGTATTGAATCAGTCCAAAAACAGTTTCTTCTTTTTGCCCTAAGGGATCTTAACTGGGACAGTAATTTACGATTACCGTCCTACCATAGTAGGCTTCAGCTCATTGATCTTCCATCGTTAATGAATCGCAGAACAATTTTAGGAATTGATTTTTTGCACAAAGTAATTAACGGTAATATTGATTCGTCCTTTTTGTTGATGCGTCTTAATTTCTCGGTTCCGTCACGAACAACTAGACATTATCGTCCGCTTCATTTACCTATATGCACTACGGATTATTCTTTGCATAGTGCGTTTCATGTTCTGTGTGTTAATTTTAATAAATATTATCACGTATTTTCCTTAGAGATCTCTCTTCCTAAAATTAAATCGTTGCTTTTAGCACACCTTAGGGAAATCACTCGCAATGCACAGGCATAAGCTACATTATGTTGCTATTGTTACTTGCAGTGATTTCTCAATCCTATTAAATATTCTATATTATAGCTCTTCTTTTAATTTATCTTTCAAAATTGTTAATATCTTCCTTGTTTCTTTACCTATTTTTATTTTATTTATTTTAATTTTAATTTTAATTTTTATTTTTGTTAATTTTTTTTTTTAATTTTTAATTTTAAGAATTATTAAACTGTAATTATATTAATTATTATTTATAATTATTTAGTCTCTTATAATCTATATTTAATATTTTCATTTAACACTTTCTTTGCATAGTTTCAATAGTTATCACTGACCATATTTGGCTGTGAATTGGGGCATAGCTGGCCGGACTGGCAATAAAACACCCCCATCGGGTTGGTGATTCTATTGTAATAATTGTATTTTTTGTAGGCTGTTTTGACTCTCGTTTTGTCAATATTTTTTAAATAAATAAATAAATAAATAAATAAATAAATAAATAAATAAATGGATACTCTAATATGCACTGGATCTTTTGAAAATTTGTACGATGTACATCTATGTTCTGAGCATCTTCCCCTAGTGGAAAAAGAATTCCAGTTTGTGGCATTGGAGGATATGGAATACCAAATCTACATATTTTTTGTGCCCTAACCTCTCGCCTACATGAGTGCCCATGATTGTGCATTTGAAACTCTAAAAATGGAGCCACATCTGGGTTACTCATATCAGTTGTAATAAACTGATCAATAAAGGTCTTTACTGGGATAATGCTTGACTCATCAGTCAAACTAAATGTAGGAGCATCTTTCAGCCAAAACATTCCGTGAATGTGGGGGGACCCTCTTTGTTGAAACTCAACCCTCCAATAAAACCTAATAATGTAATGACTTCCGAAAATACCACCTTCCTTTTTCATTAACTTTAAGACCTGCCTATAACGAAAATCAAAATATCTTGCGCAAGTAACCGGGTCAGCTCTAATGAGACGGGCTTTATTGTCAAAACTTAAATTAGCAGCTTGTTCTTCTGAAATTATTAAATTGTCTACATTTTTAGACAATAAAACTAAAAGCTCTGCCCATCTAGTCTCACCTGCTGAAAAAGTTATGAAAAAAGTAGGTAGACCAAACTGCCTTATCATCGCCATAACTTTCTTTTTTTCTGCTTCCCAATGAGCAGGAGATGTTCTAATACCCTTTAATACCCTATAGCCATCATCGTGGCGAATTAAATTATTTAAATGCTCTTCATTAAGAGCATTTGCAGCAGAAATTCCCCTAGTTGCGCTATGCTTACGTAGGCAAATGGAAATATTATTCCTAATATTTATCATTTCCATCTTTTTATAGTTAAGAAATAATTTATCACTCCTACAGCCTCTTCTATCAAAGTTCCTAAGCTCTGACCTAACAATAGTTGTAAAGCTTTCCTTACTTTTTCTCTTAATACCAGCGAAAATTGTTGGGAAAGAAAGCTCCTCAGCATCACTATCCTGAATCATATCTAAAGGTCGCTGACCTTCCCCAGGTGCAATAACAATTCTCTGCATGGCTACATTTTCCACAGGAACATTTTCGAGCAATGTCTCCTGACCTCCAGGGTTTAACATTTCCTCTTGCAAATCATTTTGCCGTTGGATACCAGCTTGATTGGCCTGCTCTAAAAGTTGGGAAACTAATTCTCTATCATCATTTGATGCAACAAATGGAACATTATCGGACGAAAAGGAGGACATCCACTGTTCGTTGACAGTAATTTGATGTTTCCTATAAAGCTCCGTATTGACCAAATACCTAATAGCACCTACAATCTTAGAAGGCCTAATGGTTCAGCCATGAAATCATGGCTATATTCCATTCTTCGCTTAAGGTGTATCTGAACAACCTCTGCTTCATGAAATGCCCTTGGAAGGGAATGGGCACGTTGACTACAGCCCCTTTGATTGCCGTTTGACGACCATATCCTAATGATTTGATAATCATGAATGGAAGACGGGGAGAAATAAGCCTCTCTTCTAAGGGCGTTAGATCTTTTAAACATTCTGGAAGCTCTGGAAAATCTAGACCATTGGATATGGCTGACTTTGGTTTTTTTTCGCAGTTTTACACTTGCACTACATGTTTTGCAAAAAATGTATTTACCGTTAGAGCCAGGGAAAACTGAAGATAAACTTAAAATATCTTCACTATCTTCTACACTACATTTACTTTCAATAACATCTCTAGCAATTTTAGCTACTTGATGTGGAAACCACAAGCCTTTACAGCAAATGCAAACCTGATCTGGACCCTGCTTAACAACTATATTATAGTTATTTATACATTCCGATAAGGTAATGTTAATTCTTTGTTCCCTGTTCTCTGGATTAGCTTCTGCTCGCACCACCCTATTACGAGCAGCATTTCGCCTATTTTCAACTACTCTATTTCCTATTATTTGCCTAAATTGTGTGACCCGTTGGGACAAACTTCTATTAGCATCAAATGCCTCTTGGTGCGCTTGCAAACGCACACTTCGCCTTGCACTGGCATTGCGACCCTGTTCGATGCGTCGTCGAATAGAGTTATCTCTAGCCCGAGACCTCAGAAGTCTGTCCCTTGTCCTTTCTAAAAGTCTTCGATCAATACTTTGCCTGCTTTGAGAGTGTTGTGCAGTATTTTGTTCTTGCTCTGTAACTCTATATATAGGATCTTGCCTACGTCTCGATCGACGCGAAGTGTTGGCAATTTGTTCCTGTTCCCCAATAACTGGATCAGTTCGGCGGATGACGCGCTGTGCAGTATCTGCTGCCTGTTCTACTGCCCTATATTCAGGATCTTGCCTACGTCTCGATCGACGCGAAGTATTGGCACTTTGTTCCTGTTCCCTAATAACTGGATCTGTTCGACGGGTGATATGCTGTACAGTATTTTGTTCCTGCTCTATTGGCCTATATTCAGGATCTTGCCTACGTCTCGATCGACGCGAAGTATTGGCATTTTGTTCCTGTTCCCTAATAACTGGATCTGTTCGACGGGTGATATGCTGTACAGTATTTTGTTCCTGCTCTATTGGCCTATATAAGGATCTTGCCTACGTCTCGATCGACGCGAAGTATTGGCATTTTGTTCCTGTTCCCTAATAACTGGATCTGTTCGATGGGTGATATGCTGTACAGTATTTTGTTCCTGCTCTATTGCCCTATATTCAGGATCTTGCCTACGTCTCGATCGACGCGAAGTATTGACACTTTGTTCCTGTTCCCTAATAACTGGATCTGTTCGACGGGTGATATGCTGTACAGTATTTTGTTCCTGCTCTATTGGCCTATATTCAGGATCTTGCCTACGTCTCGATCGACGCGAAGTATTGGCATTTTGTTCCTGTTCCCTAATAACTGGATCTGTTCGACGGGTGATATGCTGTACAGTATTTTGTTCCTGCTCTATTGGCCTATATTCAGGATCTTGCCTACGTCTCGATCGACGCGAAGTATTGGCACTTTGTTCCTGTTCCCTAATAACTGGATCTGTTCGACGGGTGATATGCTGTACAGTATTTTGTTCCTGCTCTATTGCCCTATATTCAGGATCTTGCCTACGTCTCGATCGACGTGAAGTATTGGCACTTTGTTCCTGTTCCCTAATAACTGGATCTGTTCGACGGGTGATATGCTGTACAGTATTTTGTTCCTGCTCTATTGGCCTATATTCAGGATCTTGCCGATGTATGGCACGACTTTCTGTGTTTCCTATTTGCTCTAAGTTTCTAACTCTTAAATTATTCCTACGAGTCTGCCGACGCTCACTATTGGTAAGCTGTTCGGCTTGACTAAGAGTGTTATATTCCCTTTCTCTATCTACATAATCTGTATTCGACCTATTTAATTGATTCCTAAGTCTTTGCCTCTGCGATCTGACTGCAGCTGAACTATTCCTTATTCTTGGCATCTTAACAATATATAATAATATTTAATTTGTAAAATATAAAATAATAGATATTGCAAAAATTGAGATCAATAAAAATAAAAATTAAATAAATATTTCTAATATATATAATAATATATATATAAATAAAATAATAAAAGAGTATTAAAGCCTTAAAAAAGACTGTTTCTAAAAATGTGTGAACAAATTTATAATAAATAAAGAAATTCACTTACATTCAAAGTTCCAATAGTAATCGTTAAACACGTAAATGATCGCAACGAATAAAATTATAACGGAAAACAAGTAAGAAAGCTGTAGTCGAGACTGCTCGACTACGAGATACCCTGAACCCTAAGTAAAAAAAAGAAGTAATTTGTTGTTTTTTGGTTTATTTATTTATTATATATTAAAAAACTTTTTATTTTACAATATACAATTATTAGATATTCCTTAATATTAATGACCATTAGATACAAAATTTTAGCACTATCAGATCCTCTCCTGAATACTTAATTGAATACCACTGTGGTAACTATATATAGTTTCAAATGTCCTAGCGGAAATGTCCTCACTGGGTAGATTTGAAAACGCCCAATCAATATGCGAATCACAATTGGTTGTAGACGTTTTCAAATCTAACAAACTTCTAAAGTTTCTTCCAATTAAATTATTATAAAAGCTTCTAGATGTTTCAAGTCTGCTCAAACATAAATTAAAATCTCCCAAAATAACACAATTATCAGTCAAAAATGAATGGCGAAGAAAGAGTTCCTCAAATTCTGCTTTAAACAATGGTAATGAGTAAGAAGGACTTTTGTAAGCAACAATAAAGCTTAAAGTTTTATGTCGAAATATTGCATATTCAAAAGCTGATGTGCCACTTATTTTTCTACCGCTTAAGCAACTTGAAATATTATTTAAAATCTCATTCCGAACATAAATAATGATACCCCTCTTGGTTCGCGCTGCATTCGGTACTACGTCGCAATCCAGACGAATTACAATACAAAATCCTGGAATGTCAACATTTTCGTTTGCATATGTGGATGTCTCCACGAAACATAAAATTGATGACTTAAGCATTAGCCTATCGGACCGAATGTCTTCAATATGGCAATGAATGCTCTCAGTATTATGAAAGAATATATTGAGGGTGGAACTGTTTAGTAAATGATCGTAATGTGATTGAAGTAGCTTCACACTCCTCAATTGCAAAATTTGATTTTGGACTTTATCCTCATTTCTAGGAGATTTGGGAGACACAAAAGCACCAATAATAAATAATCCTGATGCGGTTGTTGCTCTACTGCATGCTACGTATATTGCAGCGCGCTGCATTCGAGGACAAGTATGGACCCCCACTTTGCTATATGTAGCTCCCTGACTTTTATGGATTGTTATTCCTTCTGCAGGTACAATTGGAAATTGCTTGCGATCAATAGAAACTTGCTCGTTTCGTCGATACTGAAAGCTTTTAACAATTTTTTGAATAGGAGTCCATAAGCTTTCTGTACGATGTGTATACTTTGATAGTGCAAGCATTCCTATATTGTCATCAGTAAATTTCATCCACAACGTTATAGGAGTATTCGATGAATCCAAATCAATTTGCATTAACGTGCCCGTTGCTCCGTTAACTAAACCATCAGCAGTATCTATATTAACCGTTATCATATATTTTGCAGTGGTTTTCAAAAGAAGTGACATACACAATCCTTGTGTCTCTGAGCATCTAAAGCTACTAACGGCTTCTAATATTCTTTGCCTGTTGGCAGTAGTTAAATGGGTTGCTTTTACAAAATCAACAGCAATAGAAAAGAAGGGATCAGTTGGAATCATATTTAATTTAGTGATATTAAAACTATCAGTCGCCGCATTAGTATTAAACAAATGAATTGCATCATCGGGGACCTCTGATGGCTGACATATGCGAGACCGAATTAAACTAATATCATCGCTTGTCATGGCACCCGATGCCATATTATTTAAGGCCGTCGCGAAAGATTGATCTTCCCTTTGTCTCATGATTTCTGTAAGGTCAAAATATTTGAAAAGATCCCATAAGGATGACGCATAAATTAAACTGTATGGAATATTGGAATTGGATTCAAAAATCCAACGATCACCTACTGGCGACAGTTGCCGTAAATCTCCGAAAACTATTATAGAAATACCCCCAAATGGAGAAGTATTTTTATAAATCTGCCTTAATCGTGAGTCTAACTGAGAAAACATTTTTGATCCAACCATTGAAATTTCATCAATAATAATAATTTTAAGGTCAATTAACCTTGAGTGCAATGTGTTCACTAAATCGTGACTTAAGGGTCTCAAGCTTGAACCAGATTGATTTACTGGAAGCGAAAACATGGAGTGTAATGTGGATCCTCCTATCCCAAAAGCAGCTTTACCTGTGGGGGTACATAGTAAAATCTTAATTGTTGGGTGACTTCCTGGCTTGCTATTATACATTAAGGATAACGACTGATAAATAGCTAAAATAAGCCTACTTTTCCCAACACCTGCACCGCCTCCAATAAATTCATAAAATACACAATTATTTTTGGCATTGTGCAAAACATGATTAAAATATGTCTTTTGTTTCAAATTAAGCGACCTGACAATATCGGCCAGTCTTTCAGGCGAAACTAAAGGTGGGAGCTTGATTACTCGTACAGTACTACTTTCCAAGTCTGTATTTTCATCACTATCATTAATGTTTAAAACATTTAATTGAGGATTAATCTCAGGCAATCCCAATACTCTAAATCTATCGTCTATAATTTGATTTTCAACCCTTTCCTCACTTTCATCCTGAGCTACATTTTCAAGAGCATCTTGTAGTTCACTATCATCTAAACAATTGTACTTTCGACGATTGTTATTAATAGTTTCATGATTATTACTACAAAATGATTCACAGTCCCTCATGACAAGTTCTGTGTGTTCATTTCTCCATGGGAAATATAGCATAACGACCTCTCTAAAATAGTTACACCTATCTGTATTAATATTAAATCTTCTGAATCTAATTATGCTCGGACTTAGTATTTTTCTAACGAAGCCACTACCATCGCGAAGTCTAAAATTGGTTGGGCATATCGACGTTATCGAAATCATCTCTATTTCGTCGAGCTCCAGTTTGTGTTTTGCTGAATGTATAAAAAGCCGCAAAATCAGCTAAGCATACATTTTCGAGTGCGTCAGGGCGTTGAACATAATGCTCAATTAGACCCAATACAAATATATCAGTTGAATCACCGGGTAAATTTTGGAGCTGTTGCCTAGGCTTAAGTATCCTAACCCGATGTTCTGGTAGCGAAGTATTAATATAAACTTCGGCGTTACTGCTTTCGGATAAGTGCATACCTAAACAGCAGTAAACTGCTTCTTGGGCTGATATTTCTGTACCCGAAATGAATTTATGACCTATGTGCTGTAACTTTTGTTTAATAGTTACATTTCCTCTGCTGATCTCACTTACTGCTTCTCGCATTAGCTTTGAGATACCCCTCTGGGACTTATTAATGTAATTTACAACGTAGCTGCAGCACGCATAGGGGTCTAATATAAATTGAATATCTATATTAGCGCGCTGTAATTGAAGCAAATGAGTGTTATAAGCGTTAAGCTTAGTAGCTGCAAAAGATCGCTTTAAAAATATTTTTGGCTTTTTTAAAGTCGACCTAAGTGCATTTATATAGCATTCGTAGGAGAGGCTAAGTTGGTCATGAGACAAGAAACTATTGAAATCGCAAAGAAAATCGATTGTTTCACGATCAAGAGTTCTCAGTGAGAGCTATCAGACGTGTTTTATTTTTGCTCTGCAAATTTTTCTTATTTTGTCATATTAAATTGATTTTATTATAGTTTCACACAATCGCGGTGTTAATTATTGCAAGTGTTGTCATATTCCTGTGCAAGGTTTGATCCGTGATATATTGTGCATTTGGTAAATTGCTTTTTAACTTTGAAGTTTGGTGCAGCTGGTGTCGTGTTTTGCTAGCATTATTTTGCATTTTGCTTTAGTGCTTCTATTTTCTTTTGGCGCTCTCTCTACATTACTCTCAAAACGTTTGTTAGTGTGAGTGCTTGTAATTTTGATATGTCAGCCAGGACTGGACTTGATGTAGCAAACCGCGGTAACAGACCCACCTTCTACAGGCCAGGATGCGAAGGCACTATTCCGGACATAACAATTGCATCCGAGCATATTATAGATCGGATCAAGGACTGGAAAGTATTGGACGACTTCACTGGTAGTGATCATGAGTATATCTCATACACCTACCAGAATAATAGACGACAAGCACCCCCCGCGCGTCCTATAAAAAAACCGCGCAGATGGGACATAAATAAAATTGATACGGGAAAATTACTCACTGAACTAGAGAGAAGTGAGCGACAATTCGATGAGGCATTGAGTACGAACCAAATTGTCGAAAGAAGCCTTACAGCCATGGTAAAAGCGTGTAACGTTTCGATGCCAAGAACGCACGGCAAACATGGCAGTAGGCGGCAGGCATACTGGTGGAACCACGATATCGCAGAAAAAAGACGAGTATGTATACAGTGCAGAAGAAAACTGACAAGAGCACGACGCACTGGAAATTTTATTCTAGAAGCGGTTGCAGCGAAGATTGCGAGAAAGGAGCTGTCGATTGCTATCGCTTGCAGCAAACAAGACAAGTGGAAGGAGCTTTGCAAAGATGTAAACAGAGATCCCTGGGGACTTGGCTACAAAGTAGTCATGAAAAAAATTGAGGAACTCTGGAGCAACGCCAAACGTGGATGATGAAACGATGGACCACATAGTGGAAACACTATTCCCAACACACATTCACGAAACAAATGCGCGGGCAGCCGAAGAAACTCATAGCTCAGCTCCTAATTTTACGGAGGAAGAGCTCAAGATTGCGGCACTCTCCCTGAAAAATAAAAGATCCCCGGGACCAGACAATATACCGGCAGATATACTGAAGATGATAGCAACAGGACGACCAACTTTTCTCCTCAGAATGTACAACGCATGTCTAAAAGAAAGACTATTCCCAGAAGTATGGAAAGAGCAGAGACTGGTGCTCATCAGCAAAGGCAAAGGCGATCCCAACACCCCATCGGCATACCGTCCATTGTGTATGCTAAATACAGCTGGCAAGCTGTTAGAAAAGCTCCTGAAACCAAGGCTACTAGCTGCAATAGATGCTGCTGGAGGACTCAGCCCCAGACAGCATGGTTTCAGGTCCGGAAAATCCAAAATGGGAACCATTGATGAAGTTGTACAGGCAGCCAGAGCAACGAAAAGAGGAAATGCATACTCGCGCCCAGTGGTTCTATTAGTAACGCTCGACGTCAAAAAGTTTTCAATAGTGTTAGATGAAGCGATATGCTTGCTTCCCTGGAGCAACGTTTTCGAATACCGGAGTATCTAGTGCATATGATGAGGAGCTACTTGCAGGATCGAGTACTCCTGTATGACACACAGACTGGTACAAAACGCTATAGAGTGACTGGAGGGGCTGCACAGGGGTCGATCCTAGGGCCAGACCTGTGGAATATCAGCTACGACGACATTCTAAGACTGGAAATGCCTGAAGAAACATTTCTAATCGGATACGCTGACGACATCGCGGCCGTTATCACTGCCAGAAACACCACAGAAGCCCAAAAGAGATTGACCCAAGTCATGATCCGCACGCATATGTGGCTGAGCTCTCGAGGTCTGGAACTTGCTACCCAGAAAACAAGCTACTTCTGTTTACAGGCAAGCAGATTCCAACCGAAATAGAGATGCGACTGATGGCAAACGTTGACGGTCCGACGGAAGGGAAACGAAGACTTCTCATGGAAACGACGAACGCTACACTACTCTATGGTAGCGAAGTATGGGCGGATACTCTACAGGCAGCTGTAAGGCGAAAACCGATGTTATCCGTGCAGAGAAGAGCAGCCTTGCGGATAACATCGGCGTATCGCACAGTATCTGGAGCTGCAGTAGTCGTGATAGCAGCAGTCATACCGGTGGACCTACTTGCTCAAGAACGCAAGAAAATATGGCAACTCCAGCAGAGGGGAGAATTCTCTGAACAGGCAGCAAAGATCATACAGCAGCAAACCATAGCCTCCTGGCAGGCGAGATGGTCGTCCGAAAGATATGGAAGATGGACTGCAAAAATAATCCCCGATCTAGAGCAGTGGATAAGTAGAAAGCACGGTGAAACGTCTTTCTATCTTGGATACTTTCGAAAGTACCTAAATAAGATTGGGAAAACTGACGAATCCAGCTGTATTTACTGCGAAAATACAATGGACGACGCAGAACACACTTTCTTTGACTGCGAAAGGTGGTCAGAAGAGAGAACCGCGTTGGCAGGCTCTGTCGGCGAAGTCAAAGTAGATATAATAGTACAGAAAATGTGCAGCAGCATAGATGCCTGGAAAAAAGTCTGTGACTTCGCCAAAAATGTTCTGCGACGGAAGGAGTATGACCTGGACGCAGGCACAGAGAGGGTAACGCTCAGATAGGGCATATTCGAGGGCACCACCTTGAAGGTTAATGCGGGATAGTTCCCGGTTCCAAGGTGGAATTTAGCCCTAGAAGAGGGGGTTTTTTAGTCGGTAAGCAGTGATGCAGTCCGATACACCAGCAGAGTGACGACCTGACTGACGGTGCATAAAGCATTTTTACCTACCTCAGCCTAACAAAAAACAAGTAAGAAGGCTCTAGTCGAGACTGCTCGACTACGAAATCCCCTGAACCCTGCAAAAAAGTGATACTCTTCTTCTTTACGCACTTATAAGCGCGCGCTCTGCTAACTGCGCAGTTGCTGCCGTGGCTTGGGGGTGGGTTGGGCTGAACTTTGGACGCTAATAACTCCATTTCTAGATGGACGATCTTCATGAAATTTTTAGAATAGATTAAGAGTATATAAATCTATCTATTTGCCAAATTGCAAGTCTCTAGTATTTGAAATGCGTTTTTTTCAAATTGGGGGCGGAGGGGGCGTGGCATCCAAAATCTGAAAGCTACCAAATCTGCGTATCCATAATATCTATCTAAATTTATAAAGTTGAAGTCTCTAGCTAAAACGGTGTAGAAGTTATACCCAAAAAACCTTTAAAATGGAATCGATTTTTATCGATAATTTGGAAACGGGGTGAGTTATCGAAAAAACAAAATAAACTCGTACTGCGTAACTAACATACGAGTGTTCATGTGAAATTTCAGCTCTCTAGCTTTTGTAGTTTCCGAAATCTCGACGTTCATACGGACGGGCGGACGGACGGACGGACGGACGGACGGACGGACGGACGGACAGACGGACAGGGCTAGATCAACTTATTTTTTTATGCTGATCAAGAATATATATACTTTATGGGGTCTGCGACGTCTCCTTCTCCCTGTTACATACATTTTCACAAAACCATTATACCCTGAATTCCCATTTTCAATGGGTTCAGGGTATAAAAAAAAAAAAAAAAAAAAATATATCAAATATATAAAAAATATTCGATATTTGGGGAACAAAATTATTCTGATATAAATATATTTTTTATACCAAAAATATCGATATATCGATATTTTGATATATTTTAAACAACCCTAGTTTTTTGGGCATAACTTCTATACCGTTTTAGCTAGAGACTTCAAATTTCTTTAGATAGATTATCAGGGTATAAAAAAAAAAAAAATATATATCAAATATATAAAAAATATTCGATATTTGGGGAACAAAATTATTCTGATATAAATATATTTTTTATACAAAAATATCGATATATCGATATTTTGATATATTTTAAACAACCCTAGTTTTTTGGGCATAACTTCTATACCGTTTTAGCTAGAGACTTCAAATTTCTTTAGATAGATTTATTTAGATACGCAGAATATGTAATTTGCATAATTTGGATGCCACGCCACCTTCGCCCCCAATTTGAAAAAAACGCATTTTAATTAGATATTTAGATACTTCTAATATATTACGAAAGTTTCATAAAGATCGTGCATCCAGAAATGAAGTTATAAGTGTCCAAAGTTCACCCCCAAGCCACGGCAGCAAGTGCGCGGTTAGCAGAGCGCGCGCTCATACGTTCCTAAAAAAGAAGAGTGTCACTTTCGTAGTCGAGCCGTCTCAACTAGATCCTTATTACTTGTTATACCCTGAAACCATTGAAAATGGGAGTTCAGGGTATAATGGCTTTGTGAAAATGTATGTAACAGACAGAAGGAGACGTCGCAGACCCCATAAAGTATATATATTCTTGATCATCAGAAAATAAGTTGATCTAGTCCGTCTGTCCGTCCGGCCGTCCGTCCGTCTGAACGTCGAGATTTCGGAAACTACAAAAGCTAAAGAGCTGAAATTTCACATGAACACTCGTATGTTAGTTACGCAATACGAGTTTATTTTGTTTTTTCGATAACTCATCCCATTTCCAAATTATCGATAAAAAAATTGAAAATTCGTTATAATTTTTTTAGGTTTTTTGAGCAACTACTAACTACTACACCGTTTTAGATAGAGGCTTTAAATTTGCTTATTTATATAAATATTATGGATACCATAATGTATTTTCACATTTGGGATGCCACGCCCTCTTCGCCCCCAATTTGAAAAAAATGCACTTAAAATACTAGTGACTTGCAATTTGGCACATACAGTAGCGAGCAAAAATGAGTGAATGTTTGCAAACTTTGACTTTGACGACACATAAAAAAAGAACTATATAAGCAAATCAAGAAATCTATTTTATTTATTGTTTACTATAGTATTCTTATTAAATAAAAAAAAGTTTTAAGGAAAAGTGATGGAAACTCAAAGAGTTAGAAAGAAAAAAACTCAATTTTGCACTTTTGAAAAAATGAACAAATCAATACATTTTTAATATCTTTTATTAAAACAAGTAAGAAGGCTCTAGTCGAGACGGCTCGACTACGAAATCCCCTGAACCCTGCAAAAAAGTGATACTCTTCTTCTTTACGCACTTATAAGCGCGCGCTCTGCTAACTGCGCAATTGCTGCCGTGGCTTGGGGGTGGGTTGGGCTGAACTTTGGACGCTAATAACTCCATTTCTAGATGGACAATCTTCATGAAATTTTTAGAGTAGATGTGCCAAATTGCAAGTCTCTAGTATTTGAAATGCGTTATTTTCAAATTGGGGGCGGAGGGGGCGTGGCAACAAAATCTGAGTATCCATAATATCTATCTAAATTTATGAAGTTGAAGTCTTTTTATCGATAATTTGGAAATGGGACGAGTTATCGAAAAAATAATAAACTCGTATTGCGTAGGTAACATACGAGTGTTCATGTAAAATTTCAGCTCTCTAGCTTTTGTAGTTTCCGAAATCTCGACGTTCATACGGACGGACAGACGGACAGGGCTCAACCAACTTTTTTTTTTTTTATGCTGATCAAGAATATATATACTTTATAGGGTCTGCGCCGTCTCCTTCTGCCTGTTACATACATTTCACAAAACCATTATACCCTGAATTCCCATTTTCAATGGGTTCAGGGTATAATAACTTGATTTACTCTTTTCAGCATGTTATCAACTTAACTGTCAATATTTATTTTGTAATTTTATCCGATTACGCTTCTACGCGATCCCATACGCCGTCCATGTGTGTTGGGGCTGCATCGTCCTGTTCTAGACCTTCTTTTACGATTGACCAAACATTCTAAATCAGAATGGGGTCGGCACTCAGTGTTCGTCACTCCATTAGCTGAAAATATTGATTTCCCATCCATTCCTTAACACTTTTAGCCGTATCCTTGGGATTATCACCTTGTTAGATACCAATTTCTTTTCCAGGATACGCCTATTTCTTTAAAAAATTGAGACGATGGGCTTGACGAATACTAAGGAAACCTTTTTTGAGCATTATACCTTGTATTAAATGCAGAGAACCAGCGGTCATCCATGGGAAAGCATCACACAGACATTCTGTGGCAATCGCCATGTATGGCTGGTGGCTCCACATGTTGTCTCTGAATGCATTCTCCGGCTCCACGAGAGCAGTATTTCTTTTCATCTGACTGAAAGCTGTTGAATTTTGATTCTTATAATTGAAAAAAAAAAATGATTTTAATGAATCTAAGTTCAACAGTGTTCAGTCAAATTTAAAGAAATACTGCTGTCATAGGGCCATGGTATGAACCAGGGACCGCAAATAAGAGTTATAGTTTTAAAAAAAATCAGGCACAAAAAAGTAACCAGGAAGAGTGGGATAAAAATACAAAGGTTATTTTTTTTAATACCAATTTTTTATTTAATTATTACAATTGATTTTTATGATAAAAAAATAAAAATAATTATTACAAATCAATTTTTATATAAAAATCAAATCATAACTTTTATTTTCAATTTTTATTATAAAAATCCAAAATAAAAGTTATGATTTGATTTTTATTTTAAAAACTAAAATAAAAATCGAATTGTTATATCATTTGATACAAAGGAGCTATAGACCTATATATATGATCTACGCATTAATACCTTTCAGATGATATATAATATGTATGTAAATATGTATTTGTGTATGTATATTTAATTATCTGTTTAGGCAGTTGCCCTTGTCTCCTATTCAGCGAGTAATGTGTAGCCACAAGTGAGTGAAAGAAATGGAACTAAATAATAATCACTTTATATAAATATAAAAATATTATATAAGTTAAGCGCACACACACTACGAGAGTAGCGATATGTGCACTGAGTTATATTCTCGCGTAGACAAATACACTTGGATTCAATGAAATAATATATTTAATATAATTTTGTATAATTTAGGAACAATAGGTCTAAACTGTGTCTCGTCCGAATATAAACTAAATAGAATCAGCTCCGTACGTTGTATTCTCCTCTCATTAACTTCCTCCTTAACTCCTTCCCGTTGAAAAATCTGCGTCCCGCAGATCAGGGTGCATTTGCTCAGATAGCGAGCGTCTTGAAAATAGTCATTAAGATTCCCTAGTTGGATCTAATATTTATTGTGGCGGCGCCATGATTAACTTGTGGCGGAATGCGAAGACTGTCTTTTGAGGTAGGTAAAAAATGCTTTATGCACCGTCAGTCAGGTCATCACTCTGGCTGGTGTGTCGGACTGCATGCCTGCTTACCGACTACAAAATCCTCCTCTTCTGGGGTTCGAATCCACCTTGGAACCAGGAGTTATCCCTCATTAACCTTTAAGGTGGAGCCCCATCATGTGCTCTAAATGAGCGTTGCACTCTGTGTGTCTGCGTCCAGGTCGTACTTCTTACGCCGCAGAATCTTTTCGGCGAAGTCACAGACTTTTTTCCATGCATATATGCTGCTGCACATTCGCTGAACTAATGTCTCTACTTTGACTTCACCAACTGTAGCTGCCAGGTCGATTCTTTCCTCCGACCACCTTTTGCAGTTGAAGAAAGTATGTTCTGCATCGTCCATTGCATATTCGCAGTACATACAGCTGGGTTCAGCAGTTTTCCCCATCTTATTTAGGTACTTACGAAAGTATCCATGTCCGGAGAGCAGTTGTGTCATATATAACGACGTTTCACCGTGTTTTCTGGTTATCCACTTCTCTAGATGAAGATTATTCTAGCGGTCCATCTTCCATACCTTTCGCATGACCATCTCGCCTTCCACGAGACTATGGTTTGCTGTCGTATGCTCTTTGCCGTCTGTTCTGAGACTTCTCCTCTTTGCCGAAGATACCATATTGTTTGGCGCTCTTGGGCAAGTAGGTCAACCGTTATGACTGCTGCTATTACAGTCACGGCAGCCCCAGAGACTGTGCGGTACGCCGATGTTATCCTTAAGGCTGCTCTTCGTTGCACAGATAACATCGATTTTCGCCTTACATTCGCCTTTAAGGTATCAGCCCATACTTCACTACCATATAATAGTATTGTGTTTGTCGCTTCAATGAGGAGTCTTCGTTTTCCTGCCGTCGGGCCGTCAACGTTTGCCATCAGTCTACTCAAAGACTCCGTTGCTATCGCTGTCCATTTGGTATAGACGCTGTACTTTTGAGAACATCGTTAATATTCCTTTTGCCGACTCCTCCACTATGAAGATTCAGACGGTAAAACTGACCAGAACGATTTGTCTCCATTTTAATGGGTAATCTTGTATTGTTCGTTGGAAGACCGACTTGTGGATATGCAGCCGTGAACATAGATATTAGGTTGTTGTAATAATGTAATCCGTTATCAAACATATTCGTTTCCAGTATCAAGCTCAATAAAGGCTTCCAATGTTATTGTTGCATAGAGTAGCATAATAATATGAATAATCGATTCCAAGTTGATTCGCATTCATCCTTTATATCAAAATTCCATTTCCAAATTAATTAAAACAATCCGATTCCATGGGTTCGTTCAATATATTTCTTTGTGTCGACTTTCATCCAAGCATCGAAACGGACGATTTTCTCTCCGACGTCTTCGAAATACTTCTTGGCTTCTTGTTAAAAGTATAATATTCTTTTAAGAATTATTTAGATTTTTTAGTCAGGGTGGGATGTGATTGTGAAGAACTTGGGACTTCAAATTAATTTTCTTGTTTTTATTTTCTTTTCTTATCTTTACTCATAACCTTGTTTTTAATTAACATTACATCTGCCTCTTTATAGTTGATAGGTAGGGCCTTTGTCTTATTTCTTATACTATTTGATAAATCTGGTCTTTATTTCAACAACCCCCTAATATCTTGTACTTTCTGTTGAAATTTGACAACCCTTGAAAATTCTTCTAGACGTTCTGTTAAAGAATATGACTGATGGTTTATGGTTTATAATCGAATGTACGAAAGTGTTTTATCAGTTTACAGAGATATTAACTAGTTCTTCTGTAGTGTAATTCGGAAGCTATTGTTTTAAACACCTGAATATTTCTAAAAAGGTTGAGTGGAATCTTTCTATCTGTGCATTTACTTTACTTTTCAATGTTGGAGTGAAATATAGTTGGACTCCAAGAGACATTAAATAATTTAAACAGTTGGGCACAGTAAACCTCTTTACCATTATTTCTGTAACCATTATCTTGGAGACTGATGTTAGTCAACTCAAAAGAAAGATGGAATCTCTATTCTTCCATTTTTTTTTTTTTTAATTAAGTTAACTGAGGTATTTTCCAGAAGGAAAACATTCCCGTTTAATGTCAGTGTGATTGTGATTGTGATTTTAATAATTCTTATTATTTTGTCTATTATTATTATTTCACTACTATTATTTTTGTTAAATTATTATTTTTTATTATATTATTGTTCGACTTATTTAGTTATATGTTTGTTTCCGATTCTCCGGTAAACGATTTTATTTGTTTATATGGCTAGGGAAGCCCCCAGGTTCCTCCTTGGTATAAGACCTACTAAGGTGAAGGTTGTTCCACAGTCATCTGGGCAGTCTCAATTGGGCAATTCTTTTCCTATTGTTTATCTTTATATTATTTAATTATATATTGCACAACTGAAACAAAACGACAACCAATGCCTAGGTTGGGAAATCCTTATTTATCCTCTTTAGTTCTAGAAGAGCCTACAAGGGTAAGGATGATTCCACGATCGAATGAGGCAGTCTTACGCAATTCGTTTTATATTGTTTATATTACATATTTTATGTTTTGTTTGGTAACTTATTGCACGACCTATCCAGACTACCGCCTAATCCAGACCACCCGCAATAAATTACTGCAGTGGTTTATATTATTTTATAGTTAAACTTACGGCACCCATCATTCGACACAGTGGAAGACGCTTTTTTTATACTCTGTTCCCAAAGGGAAAAAGAGTATATTGGATTTGTGCAATGTCCGTCTTGCTGTCCGTCCGTCTTGCTGTCCGTCCGTCTGTCCGTATGAACGCAATATTTTTCGGCGCTATTAGAGCTAGAGACTTGAAATTTTAAACATATACTCATATATGCTCCCGAATTATAAAGTGTTAAAATTTTCCTGATCCGCCCACTAGGGGCGTGGCAAATCGGAAAGTTAGGCAAGTTATCATACTAGATGATGAGCTAGAGAGTTGCAATTTCGAATATATACTCGGGGTGACAACCCAAGTTCAAAAAGCTATGGGGGATATATATACGCCCATTGGGGGCGTGGCAAATCGGGAAAAACGTATCTTCTACACCGTTAAAGCTAGAACGCTGAAATTTTGCATGTGAGTTAATGTTATGATTCTAAGAAGATCAATTAAAAAATTATGCGTCTACGCTCACTGGGGGAGTGGCAAATCGGCAAAGAAGTTTGTTGTGGCCAACTGTATAATTCATGCATATAATAGCTTAGTTGCAATTGCTAAGATGGCAGAAAGCATTTTAACATAAACATAATAAAATTAATGAATTAAAAAAATAAAATTTATAAGTTTTCGATTAATAAAAAAAAAGTATCCAGCGGGATTTGAACCCAGGTCTTTTGAAAATAACATGTAATCGTTAGCTAAACCTACATAAATTCACAGCTGATCAGCTGACCAACTGATCAGCAGCTTGTGACAAAACAAAACAATACAATCGCAATTCTTGCAATATGTATACACACTTGGATGTGTATACACGTACAAACATCTGTGTAGTACACATACATACATACATATATGCATGCATAGAAAAACTGCTTGCCACGCAGCGTGGCAAATCGGAAAAGCAGTTTTAGTTTTTGCCTAAATGCACAATTCATATGCGTATGTTTATAAATTATTAGCAATTGGCAGCAACTATTTTATAATAAATATACCAATATAAAAAGAAAATTAAAAAATAATAAATTTTGAAAAAAAAGTTTTCTGCGGGACTCGAACCCACCCACCTAAGTATAGCTTGCATAGCGTTTATCACCAGCGCCACTGCTCTGATCTGAGCTTTGTTAACTAAAACCAATTAAAGCATTGCTAGAGCGTCTCTGACAAAACTAAAGTAACGATCGAAAAATTCACTATTCCGTCACAATTCTTAGAATATTCTGGCATGCAAACTTTTGTATGCATACATAGAAGATTGTGTGTATACTCGTATAGTGTGTACATGTGTAAATCTGTATGTATGCATAGGAAAAACGTTTGTTGCTTGCCATATACGCTTGCTAATTGCCGAAATATTTCGTTTATTAAATGTTTATTAAATAAATAAAATAGGTGCCTATGGGAACAGAGTATTTCGCAGTTAGTTGCGCCTAACGGCAACGTTAAGAACGTTGTTATAAACTGTTATAATATTTGCCTCACGGTAAGGATTTGAACCTCGATACTTGCATACGCTCAAGGAACACTTGACATGATACAGAGGTACCCTCATTTTACCTGCTAACTGCTTTTATGTTATTTTATAATATTTGTGACAACACTTGCCAACAAATTTCTTTTTGTTATTGAATTGACTTACGGCACGGATTTGAACCGAGATACTTGCATACGCTCAAGGAGCGCTTGACATGATACAGAGGTGCCACCACCTCATCATCACCTTCAATTATGTTATTACTTATCACTTACGTTATGTTATCGTGGCAAGGACTTGAACCTTGATACTGTACAAATCACAGAAGTACCACCGTTTAGCCAACAATTGTTCATCGCAAGAATGAACAATTTATTTGTTATGGGTTTTATTGAATTATCACTTATTTAGTTATTTTTGCGCCATCTTTTACTTCCAATACTGTGAAGAATGTGGGTCCCTGCTCAGGCGCCAGCTAAGCGCACACACTCTACTAGAGTAGCGATATGTGCACTGAGTTATATTCTCGCGTAGACAAATACACTTGGATTCAATGAAATAATATATTTAATATAATTTTGTATAATTTAGGAACAATAGGTCTAAACTCTGTCTCGTCCGAATATAAACTAAATAGAATCAGCTCCGTACGTTGTATTCTCCTCTCATGTCTGATAGGAGAATCCAGCCCTATCCTTAACTTCCTCCTTAACTTATATATACTATATATATATACACATATATATTTTTCGATGTCCATGCTCAAATAGAGCCCTGTGTGTTGTCGGTGCAGCTGAATTATTCCCCATGTCTTCGCTTTAATTGCATGATTTCTATAGTACTGAACGCTTAAACCCAGAATGCCTTTTGAATGTCGAGAAACAATGTGAGTTTTGACCGATAGCATCTTAATATTAAATCGATCTGTTAAGACGGACTTTTCGAACTAATATTCTTTGTGTGACATGCTGTTTCACATTCACGTGATATTATGGGGCTCATGTGCCCCAGAATTTATTTTGTCAGCGCTTTAAGTAATGCAGAATCAAGTAGCAGAATCATCTTTTATCAATTGCACACACGCTCTTTTGACCTCGCATTTCGACATGGAAACAGAAAATTTAGTTTTCTTCATCTGAGACTCACTTTGAGTATGTCGTTAAGCTTTAGAGTTATCTATCTCTTTCACTCACTTGTGGCTACACATTACTCACTGAATAGGAGACAAGGGCAACTGCCTAAACAGATAAGATACATACATATTTACATATGTACATATTATATATCATCTGAAAGGTATTAATGCGTAGATCATATATATAGGTCTATATATGATCTAGCCCTTTGTATCAAATGATATAACAATTCGATTTTTATACCCTGAACCCATTGAAAATGGGAATTCAGGGTATAATGGTTTTGTGAAATGTATGTAACAGGCAGAAGGAGACGTCACAGACCCTATAAAGTATATATATTCTTGATCAGCATAAAAAAATAAGTTGATTGAGCACTGTCCGTCTGTCCGTCCGTCCGTCCGTCCGTATGAACGTCGAGATTTCGGAAACTACAAAAGCTAGAGAGCTGAAATTTCACATGAACACTCGTATGTTACCTACGCAATACGAGTTTATTTTGTTTTTTCGATAACTCGTCCCATTTCCAAATTATCGATAAAAAATCGAAAATTCGTTTAAATTTTTTTGGTTTTTTGGGTATAACTTCTACACCGTTTTAGCTAGAGACTTCAACTTTATATATTTAGATAGATAACGCAAGTAAGAAGGCTCTAGTCGAGACGGCTCGACTACGAGATACCCTGAACCCCGCAAATAAAAGTGATACTCTTCTTCTTTACGCATTTATGAACGCGCGCTCTGCTAACTGCGCAGTTGCTGCTGTGGCTTGGGGGTGGGTTGGGCTGAACTTTGGAAGCCTATAACTCCATTTCTAGATGGACGATCTTCATGAAACTTTCGGAATATATTAAGCGCATCCAAATGTACCTATTTGCCAAATTGCAATTCTCTAGTATTTGAAATGCGTATTTTTAAAATTGGGGGCGGAGGGGCGTGGCACCCAAAATCTGAAAATTACATAATCTATGATAATATCTATCTAAATAAACAAATTTCAAGTCTCTAGATAAAACGGTGTATAAGTTATTTTATATTTTGTATCGATAATTTGGAAATGGGATGAGTTATCGAAAAAAAAAAACAAAATAAACCCGTACTGCGTAACTAACATACGAGTGTTCATGTGAAATTTCAGCTCTCTAGCTTTTGTAGTTACCGAAATCTCGACGTTCATACAGACGGACAGGGCTAGATCAACTTATTTTTCTATGCTGATCAAGAATGGAGTCTGCGACTTCTCCTTCTGCCTGTTACATACATTTTCACAAAACCATTATACTTATTGCACGACCTATCCAGACAACCGATCCGCCCACTAGGGGCGTGGCAAATCGGAAAGTTAGGCAAGTTATCATACTAGATTATGAGCTAGAGAGTTGCAATTTCGAATATATACTCGGGGTGACAACCCAAGTTCAAAAAGCTATGGGGGATATATCTACGACCATTGGGGGCGTGGCAAATCGGGAAATAGGTATCTTCTACACCATTAAAGCTAGAACGCTGAAATTTTGCATGTGAGTTAATGTTATGATTCTAAGAAGATCAATTAAAAAATTATTTATTTTATTTTATTTTATTTATTTAAAAAATATTGACATAACGAGAGTCAAAATAGCCTACAAAAAATACAATTATTACAATAGAATCACCAACTCGATGGGGGTGTTTTATTTGCCAGTCCGGCCAGCTATGCCCCAATTCACAGCCAAATATGGTCAGTGATAACTATTGAAACTATGCAAAGAAAGTGTTAAATGAAAATATTAAATATAGATTATAAGAGACTAAATATAATTAATATAATTACAATTTAATAATTCTTAAAATTTAAATTTAAAAAAAAAATAAATAAATGAATAAAAATAAAAATTAAAATTAAAATAAATAAAATAAAAATAGGTAAAGAAACAAGGAAGATATTAACAATATTGAAAGATACATTAAAAGAAGAGCTATAATATAGAATATTTAATAGGATTGAGAAATCACTGCAAGCAACAATAGCAACATAATGTAGCTTATGCCTGTGCATTGCGAGTGATTTCCCTAAGGTGTGCTAAAAGCAACGATTTAATTTTAGGAAGAGAGAACTCTAAGGAAAATACGTGATAATATTTATTAAAATTAACACAAAGAACATGAAACGCACTATGCAAAGAATAATCCGTAGTGCATATAGGTAAATGAAGCGGACGATAATGTCTAGTTGTTCGGGACGGAACCGAGATTTTAAGACGCATCAACAAAAAGGACGAATCAATATTACCGTTAATTACTTTGTGCAAAAAATCAATTCCTAAAATTGTTCTGCGATTCATTAACGATGGAAAATCAATGAGCTGAAGTCTACTATGGTAAGACGGTAATCGTAAATTACTGTCCCAGTTTAGATCCCTTAGGGCAAAAAGAAGAAACTGTTTTTGGACTGAGGGGGAATGGGGGAGAGCAGGCAAGGCAAAGTTTCTGATTGTGCTCAACTTGGTGAGTGCCAGTGCGATCCTTGTTCTTGCTCTTCTCAAGTCGACACACTACCTCCACGTGGTTCCTCCTGGATTATGACTCAGCCCCTGTTGAGTTATAAACCAAAGTGCGCAGCGGGATCCTAATCCTTAAATTAGGTTTTGGCGTAGGACTTGATATCCACCCATAGAAAAAAGACTCATCAGTGAATGAAGCAAGAGGAGCCTCGGAAAGGAACCCGGAAAACGTTGACGACCACGGCAAACGGAAAAAGGAAAATGATTTGAGAGTATGCACCTGGAACGTACGGACATTGTACAGACCCGGTGCTGCTCAACAACTAGCGGATACCCTCAATGAGTTGAAGGCTGACATCACAGCCATCCAGGAAATGCGATGGAAAGGGCAGGGGCGCATAAGAAAAAGCAACTGTGACATCTATTACAGTTGTCTTAATGATAGGCATGAATTTGGTTGTGGTTTCGTCGTAGGGCCCAAGTTGCGGCACCGAGCCTCGCACTTCACACCAGTTAGCGAGACGATTGCGACGATCCGAATAACTGCCAAATTCTTCAACATCAGCCTAATCTGTGCGCATGCCCCGACGGAAGAGCAAGACGATGCTACCAAGGATGCTTTCTATGCAGAGCTCGACCGAGCATATGGCCGTTGCCCGTCACATGACGTTAAAATCCTTCTAGGAGATTTTAACGCCAAAATAGGGCGGGAGGGCATCTTTGGAGCAACCGTTGGCCCGTTTAGCCTGCACGAGTCCACATCGAGCAATGGACTTAGACTAATAGGATTTGCGGCCGCACACAATATGATTGTATGTAGTACAGGTTTTCGTCACCTCAACATCCACAAGGCATCCTGGCTGTCGCCTGATCGTCTGACGCGAAATCAGATTGATCATGTTGTGATCGATGCAAGGCATGCATCTAGCATACTTGATGTGAGATCTTGTCGGGGTCCTAACATCGACTCTGACCATTACCTTGTTGCAGCCAAGGTACGCGCACGGCTGTGTGTCGCGAAAGTCTCACGTCAAGGTATGCCAAGAAAGCTGGACATCGAAAAGCTGCAATCACAACGACTCTCGGGCCGACTCGGCCAACTCCCTCCAACGCCTATAAATACAACGGATATGTGGGCGTACATGTCCAATGCCATAAACGCCTCTGCTGTGGAAGTACTTGGGTTCCAACGCCCTCCCAACCGGAATCCATGGTACGACCAGGAGTGTCGGGAAGCGACTGCAGCAAAAGACGCCGCCTACAGAAGAACGCTGCAAGCAGGAGCTACTCGAGCGGTGGTGGATATTTATAGGTCGCGGAGACGAGACGAGAAGCGCCTTTTCAGGAGGAAGAAGCGGGAGATGGAAAGGCTTGAGTGTGAGAAGATGGAGAGTAGCAGAAGCAAGAACGATGCCCGTGACTTTTACCGGAGGGTCAAGCGCATGACCCAAGGGTATAAGTCTGGATCGCTTGCCTGCAGGAGTGACGATGGAAACCTGGCTACTGATGCGGAGATTGTACTGAGGTTATGGCGGGATCACTTTGAGAGTCTTTTGGCTGGAAACAGTGAGAATGAGCTTGACGAAGTTGGTCCACTAACCCCAATCAGAGATGATGGTGTTGAAGTTCCCATCCCTAGCCATACGGAAGTCGAGACAGCTATACAGCGTCTCAAAAACAATAAAGCCGCGGGGGCAGATGGCTTACCGGCTGAATTGTTTAAGGCTGGAGGCGATGAGTTGGTAGGGTGCATGCACCAACTTATCAGCAGCGTATGGCTAACGGAAAGCATGCCCGATGATTGGAACCTCAGTATGATCTGCCCAATCCTGAAGAAGGGTGATGCAACACAACGCACCAACTACCGTGGCATCAGCCTTCTTCCCGTCGCATACAAGGTTCTCACGAGCGTAATGTGTGAGAGACTGAAACCATATGCTGAAGCATTGATAAGTCCGTATCAATGCGGTTTCCGTCCTGGCAAGTCTACAGTTGACCAGATCTTCACATTGCGCCAAATCCTGGAGAAAACACACGAGAACCAATTCGACACATACCACCTGTTCGTCGATTTTAAAGCTGCTTTTGATAGCCCACGGCGAGACTGCCTGCACGCTACCATGTCTGAGCTTGGTATTCCTGCAAAGCTAATACGGCTTTGTAGCATGACATTGAGCAACACCATCAGCTCTGTCAAGGTAGGAAATGACCAATCCGAAACCTTCAATACCAAGCGGGGTCTCAGACAAGGCGACTCGCTGTCTTGTGTGCTCTTCAACTTACTTATGGAGAGTATAATAAGGAAAGCTGGAGTGCATCGGATGGGCACAATACTGGGATACAAATGTGTCCAGCTCCTTGGTTACGCTGATGATATTGATATCATTGGTCGTACCAAGCGTGATGTAACTGCGGCTTTTGGAGCTATCGAAAGGGAATCAGCTAAAGTTGGTCTTGCAGTAAACATGGGCAAAACAAAGTTTATGGTGTGCAGTACTAGAGAGTCGCGGCGTCTTGACTCTTACCTTACTGCTGGAGACTATAACTTTGAGTCTGTCAAGGACTTTGTCTATTTGGGAACTGCAGTGACCAACAAAAATGATGTCAGCCTGGAGATCAAGCGGAGAATTACACTTGCCAACAAATGTTACTTTGGGCTCAGTAGGCAAATGAACAGTAGAGCCCTCTCTCGAAAGACAAAGGTAACCCTTTACAAGTCACTCATCATTCCAGTGCTGCTTTATGGAGCGGAAGCCTGGACCGTGACGCAGTCAGATGCAGCTGCTCTTGGTGTCTTCGAGAGAAAGATTCTTCGCAAGATCTTTGGACCAATTTGCGTTGGCGAAACCTATCGTATCAGGTGGAACGACGAGCTGTACGAGCTATACGGCGATGTTGACATTGGCAAGCGAATTGACATTCAGCGTCTTCGTTGGTTGGGTCACATTGCTCGTATGGAGGAAAACACTCCAGCTCGTTCGGTTTTTGATGCGGTAGTTAGAGGACAACGAAGAAGGGGTAGACCTCGAACCCGTTGGAAGGACCAGATGGAGGCAATCCTGAATGGTGTTACCAACTGGAGAAGTCGCGCACAGGACAGAGAAGCGTGGAGGCAAATTGTGCGTCAGGCTGTGCCCCGATAGGGGTGTTATTGCCAATTATATTATTTTTGGACTGATTCAATACGATCTTGATACAGTTTATGTTGCGGAGACCAAACAACTGAGCAATACTCTAAGATAGGACGTACAAGCGAAATAAATTATTGTTTGGTAATAAAAGGATCTTTAAATTCCTTAGACCAACGTTTAATAAAGCCAAGCATGCTTTTGGCTTCATTTATGATGGTAGAAATATGAAGATTGAAATTAAGTTTACTGTCAAAGAGAACACCAGGATCTTTGACTGTAAAGATGCGTTGTAAGGAAATGTTACTAATTTTATAGTCAACAATATGAGGAATAGAACGACTGAAAGTCATAGTCATACACTTTGAGCAATTTAGGTGCAACTGGTTCACCACACACCAAGATTGAAATGCATTAAGGTCATCTTGAAGTTGTAGATGTCCATTTGCACTGGAGTATGGAAGGCAAAGTTTTACATCATCCTCATACATAAATACGGTAGAATAAGAGATGCAACCAGGAAGGTCATTTATAAAAAGCGGAAAGAGTAATGGTCCTAAATGGCTACCTTGAGGAACACCAGACGAAACAAAGATAAATTTAGAAGTAGCTGTTCTCAACAAGACTCTTTGGGTTCTACCGTACAAATAGGATGAAATCCAGGACACAAGTTTAGGAGAAAATCCTAAACGTTCAAGCTTCAGAATTAATATCTGATGATTAGCTCTGTCAAATGCTTTACTGAAATCAGTATAAATAACATCAATTTGCATTTTTTTAGAAAAACTATAATTGACAAGTGAAGTGAATTCGAGTAAATTCGAGGATGTTGATCGATTCTGAATAAAACCATGTTGGGATGGTTGAATAATCGATTTGCAGAAATGTTGCAGGGTTGATGTTAAAATTTTTTCAAATAGCTTCGGAATAGCAGATAATTTCGCAATACCTCTATAATTGGAAATATCAGATCTTCCACCTTTTTTATATAGAGGAATGATGAAAGACTCTTTCCATATTGAAGGAAACACAGAAGTTTCCAAAGATAAATTAAACAGTTTTAGCAATGGTGATTGAAGAGAAACACTGCACTGTTTAATGATACAACTTGGGATATTGTCAGCACCAGGGGAGAAAGATGACTTCAGCGTCTTAATAGCTGTAGCTAGAGAGTCTGCAGTAATATTAGGAGCATAAATAGAACCATAATCAGGAAGTGAATATGGATACGAATCACTATATAGATCAACAGAAGAGTAAGTAAATTGAAAAAAATCTGCAAAAAGATCGGAGGAATCCTGATCAGTACAAGTTTTTTTAGCACCAAGGACAAATGAGGACGGTAAACCAGAAGACTTACGCTTCAAGTTTACAAATGTGTAAAATTGTTTAGGATCTCGAGCAAACTGTCGTTTGCAACGCACAAGGTAATTCTCATAACACCGAGAATTTAAAAGACTGAAGTTTGACTTGGCAACGGAATATTTAGACCAGTCAACAGTTGAACCAGACCTTTTAAAAATTTTAAAACATTTAGTTTTAATGTTTCTTAAATTCGAAAGAGTCTTTGTAAACCATGGCGGTTTATTTGAACTGGGCAATATGCGACAGAGAGGGACGCACACATCACACACAATAGAGTTTAAGGTAGTATAAAATATCGATGCTGCCAAATTAATATCAACCGACTCATAAAGAAGAGACCAGTCTGTTGAACTAATTCATTCATTAAGCAAAACAAAATTGCATTTACGATAACAGCGGCTTAAATTAGAAGGCAAAGATGAATAAGTTAGAGGATTATCAATAGATAATAAAACCTCTAAAGTGGGGTGATGCAAATCCTCTGGTAAGCAGAAAGGAGTTGATCTCACGACATGTGAGTCATGATTAATGAACACAAGATCAAGCGTGCGATTCAGATGGTTAGAAATGGAGTTCATTTGAAACATAGAAAGATTAAACAATTCATCAAAAAGATAGTGATCAATTGTCGGAATAAAGTAATTTGAATTACAAGTTGAGGACCAAGAAGTGTTAGGAATATTGAAATCACCCAACACAAGATGCGTCTACGCTCACTGGGGGAGTGGCAAATCGGCAAAGAAGTTTGTTGTGGCCAACTGTATAATTCATGCATATAATAGCTTAGTAGCAATTGCTAAGATGGCAGAAGGCATTTTAACATAAACATAATAATATTAATGAATTTAAAAAATAAAATTTATAAGTTTTCGATTAATAAATAAAAAGTATCCAGCGGGGTTTGAACCCAGGTCTTTTGAAAATAACATGTAATCGTTAGCTAAACCTAAATAAATTCACAGCTGATCAGCTGACCAACTGATCAGCAGCTTGTGACAAAACAAAACAATACAATCGCAATTCTTGCAATATGTATACACACTTGGATGTGTATACACGTACAAACATCTGTGTACGCATACATACATACATACATATATGCATGCATAGAAAAACTGCTTGCCAAGCAAGCAGCGTGGCAAATCGGAAAGCATAAAGCAGTTTTATTTTTTGCTTAAATGCACACTTCATATGCGTATGTTTATAAATTATTATCAATTGGCAGCAAACATTTTATAATAAATATACAAATTAAAAAATTTTTTTAAAATTAGAAAAATAATAATTTTTGAAAAAAAAAGTTTTCTGCGGGAATCGAACCCACGCGCCTAAGTATAGCTTGCATAGCGCTTACCACCAGCGCCACTGCCCTGACATGAAATGTGTTGACTTAAAACAAATAAGGCATTGCTAGAGCGTCTCTGACAAAACTAAAGTAACGAACGAAAAATTCCCAATTCAGTCACAATTCTTAGAATATTCTGGCATGCAAACTTTTGTATGTGTCGCATTATGAACGAATTTTGACCACTGTATGACATATACGAGGACGTGTGATTTGTCAGGATGGCCGTGTCGCATTATGAACGAATTTTGACCACTGTATATGTCTGTCACATTATAAGCACAGTTCGCCCACTGTGCTTGCAAGACGCAACTGCGTAATGAGTTTGGTATATTGTAAAACCGTTCTTAGAATTTGACTACAGCGTAGAATTTGGCATAGCATACAGCATAGAATATGTCTGGCGCCAAAGTACCGTACGAGTGAGGCGACGGCGTTGTTGCGCTGCCGCTGAGTGTATCCGGCCTGCGTATTTAAAGGAAACGCAGATCAATGCGTGATCGAGAAGCAATGCAAAGGCAGTCGCATTCAGACGAATTACACGCGCCGGTCGGAATTCACTTCGCTCTAAATTAGTTTGTGTGTGACGACATAATGGAAGAGACTCAGAAAAGTAACAACTCTGCGCCATCAGAAGTGGGATTCGCCATGCCTACTAACGAAATCACCAATTCTTATTTGACTGCGTTGCAAATCCAAAACCGAAATCTAATGGATATAATAACAAGTAAGAAAACTCTAGTCGAGAGTGCTCGACTAGATAATACCCTGAACCCAATTTTAATAAAATAAAATAATAATCTGTACTGTGGTTTGGTTTTTTGTAATGTACATGTACATTGCATTGCCAAAAAAAAAAAAATAATAGATGGTGCTTATATTAGTTGAAATTCGAAAAATGTTATATTATTAAATATCATTAAAAATAGACCCAACAAATAGACGTTTCTCGATTAACAGGCATTACCTTAATTAACACAGACACTTCATAATTGTAAAAGAAATATATCAATGCCACTCGAAGCTGTAATAGCCATAGTAAATAAGTTCACTGCTAAAGCGCCATCTATCAAGTTAAAATTTTTAGACCATGCTACACTAGTATTGAATGTATGTACATGTGTGCATACATATAGGAAAACCGCAGATGTCACGTGCTTTTGTTATTTGGGCAGACTTTTTTTTTTGTTCATTATTTTCTGTTGACTTAACGGAATAAAATATAATTGAAACAAAAACACTTTCAGAAATGATGCTATTAAATATTTGAAATTAAAAAAAACGCACTTATTCACAATTAGTTAAACTACTAACTGACTTTCAAAGGTATCAAATACAAAGGAATAAATAATAAGAAAGAAAGAAATAATAAAAAAAAAAAAAATTAAAAATAAGAAATTATGAAAGGCTTAGGCGAGACTAGAACCTGCGACACCCTAACATTCGGTGCATCTGTCTAGCCATCTACACCACGGCTCACTCGAATGGCAGAGTAGCGAAAACGAATGAAATTCGCCATATACGAAAGAAACACTCAAGCAGTGGCTGAAAATACAAATACAATTCAAAGACAATTCTAACGCAATTCAAAAACAATTGTGATTCTTAGAATATACACGCATAGCAACATAGAAAACGGCCCAAGATTTTTTGTGTGTATATGTGCACACGCATACGAAAATTGATTTGCATTGTTCAACGTTGCTTGCATTTCCATTGTTATTTTAATTGTTTTAAAATTTTTAAAATATATAATGGAATGTAATGAGAGTTTCAGCATATGATCTACATATTCTATTTGACATTTTAGGTTTTTTTTTAGAAATCATAACTCTTTTAGCTTTACATGCACAAATACATACATATGTACATATGTATATATGTACGATTGCAGCCACACGCTGACCTACGCTTGCACACATAAACATACATACATACATATGTATGTATGTATGTATGTATGTGCGCCCGCAATGCGTCATGCTGTGTCGCTGCCTTGCTTGCTGCGCCACATGGGTTTTGATGATAAAACTTTATAGACTAATAATTCTGTTTCTAGATGGACAATCATATTGATATGTTCAGATTAAGATTATGATATTCATATCTATATGCCAAACCAAACTGTATGTCTCTAATATTTGAAATGCATTTTTTACACATTTGGGGGTGTGGGGGCGAATTGGGGACCGGAATCCAAAATCTGACAAAAACCGAAATTGTATTAAATTGGTATCTATATATATACAGAAGACTTGGAGACTCTAACTCTAAAGATGAATTAGCTAGAATTTTATAACTGGTTCCCGATAATTTCAGCTATCGATAACGTTGCAAATATACAAGTTATCAAATTTCTGAAACAAACTCGTACTGCGCGTGCAATATACGGACCTAACACAAAAAGAATGAACTCTCTAGCTTTTGTATCTTCGGAAATCGACGCGTTCAAACATACGGACAGACGGACGGATGGACGGACGGACGGACGGACAGACGGACATGGCTATATCAACTTTTCTCGTCACCCTGATCAAGAATATATATACTTTATGGGGTCTGCCACGCCTCCTTCTGCCTGTTACATACTTTTAACAAAACCATTATACCCTGATTTCCCATTTTCAATGGGTTCAGGGTATAAAAAATATGCAAGCACCGAGAGCCCAGGAAAACGATGGAAGGGCAACACACATATCGCTACCCAAGTTCAACCCCGATATTCCTGGAGTGGATGCCTCAGCTTGGTGCACAACGGCAGACCTTATTTTCGCGGACAACGAGCTCAAAGGCAGCGGCCTAGTTATCGTGTTGAGCAAGGCGCTGGAGGGCAGCGCATCACAATGGCTGCCACAAATATGTTTCGCCGATATTACGTGGCCACAATTCAAGGATTTATTTATCCAACGGTTTGTGGGCGTCGAGACATCAGCAGCCACTCTTCTAAATGTCCTAAACGGTCGACCAAAATCTGGAGAAGGCATCGCTGAATATGGCAGCCGCATCGTTACGCTGCTAATGTCAAAGTGGAAAGCCAAAGATTTAGAAGAAATTGCTGTATCTATAACTTTAGCGCAGAGTAGCGAAAACGAATGAAATTCGCCATATACGAAAGAAACACTCAAGCAGTGGCTGAAAATACAAATACAATTCAAAGACAATTCTAACGCAATTCAAAAACAATTGTGATTCTTAGAATATACACGCATAGCAACATAGAAAACGGCCCAAGATTTTTTGTGTGTATATGTGCACACGCATACGAAAATTGATTTGCATTGTTCAACGTTGCTTGCATTTCCATTGTTATTTTAATTGTTTTAAAATTTTTAAAATATATAATGGAATGTAATGAGAGTTTCAGCATATGATCTACATATTCTATTTGACATTTTAGGTTTTTTTTTAGAAATCATAACTCTTTTAGCTTTACATGCACAAATACATACATATGTACATATGTATATATGTACGATTGCAGCCACACGCTGACCTACGCTTGCACACATAAACATACATACATACATATGTATGTATGTATGTATGTATGTGCGCCCGCAATGCGTCATGCTGTGTCGCTGCCTTGCTTGCTGCGCCACATGGGTTTTGATGAGAAAACTTTATAGACTAATAATTCTGTTTCTAGATGGACAATCATATTGATATGTTCAGATTAAGATTATGATATTCATATCTATATGCCAAACCAAACTGTATGTCTCTAGTATTTGAAATGCATTTTTACACATTTGGGGGTGTGGGGGCGAATTGGGGACCGGAATCCAAAATCTGACAAAAACCGAAATTGTATTAAATTGGTATCTATATATATACAGAAGACTTGGAGACTCTAACTCTAAAGATGAATTAGCTAGAATTTTATAACTGGTTCCCGATAATTTCAGCTATCGATAACGTTGCAAATATACAAGTTATCAAATTTCTGAAACAAACTCGTACTGCGCGTGCAATATACGGACCTAACACAAAAAGAATGAACTCTCTAGCTTTTGTATCTTCGGAAATCGACGCGTTCAAACATACGGACAGACGGACGGATGGACGGACGGACGGACGGACAGACGGACATGGCTATATCAACTTTTCTCGTCACCCTGATCAAGAATATATATACTTTATGGGGTCTGCCACGCCTCCTTCTGCCTGTTACATACTTTTAACAAAACCATTATACCCTGATTTCCCATTTTCAATGGGTTCAGGGTATAAAAAATATGCAAGCACCGAGAGCCCAGGAAAACGATGGAAGGGCAACACACATATCGCTACCCAAGTTCAACCCCGATATTCCTGGAGTGGATGCCTCAGCTTGGTGCACAACGGCAGACCTTATTTTCGCGGACAACGAGCTCAAAGGCAGCGGCCTAGTTATCGTGTTGAGCAAGGCGCTGGAGGGCAGCGCATCACAATGGCTGCCACAAATATGTTTCGCCGATATTACGTGGCCACAATTCAAGGATTTATTTATCCAACGGTTTGTGGGCGTCGAGACATCAGCAGCCACTCTTCTAAATGTCCTAAACGGTCGACCAAAATCTGGAGAAGGCATCGCTGAATATGGCAGCCGCATCGTTACGCTGCTAATGTCAAAGTGGAAAGCCAAAGATTTAGAAGAAATTGCTGTATCTATAACTTTAGCCCATTTGGCGCAAATCGACAATAAATTGTCACGATGGATTTTCACGAATAACGTAAAAACTCGTAGTGAGCTGCAACAGCAGCTGCAAGCGCACTCATTTATGCAACTGGTGCGGAACGTAAAAAGCACACGTTTTCGTCATTGCTGAAGTGCAACTACTGTGGAAAGGCGGGACATAAGTATGCAGAATGCCGTGCTTGTCTGGAGATGAGTCAACAAAAAGAGAGGAATCATATTGGAAAATTGAAGGAAAACTCTAAAATCCAATGCTTCAAGTGTTCAGGAGTTGGACATTTCGCATCTGCCTGTCCAAGCGGAAACGTCAGAGTCACTGAGAAGCGTGTCGAGGTCTGCACTGTGGCTGCTCCATCAGGAACAATAAGCGTAGCCGGTGAGTCCGTTCCATTTTCCTTCGACTCTGGAGCAGAATGCTCTCTAGTAAAGGAAAGTGTTGCCGACAAATTTATTGGAAAGAGAATTAATAATATTGTTAAGTTAAATGGTATAAGTAATGATTCTATTTGTAGTACCTAGCAAGTATTATGTAATATAAATATTGAGGAATATTGTTTTGAGATTTTGTTACACGTGGTTATGGATAAGTTTCTGAAGCACGATGTGTTGATTGGTCGTGATGCTGACAAATTCCAAATTTACAAAACAAATACGGTTGCCTGCAAAGCTTTGATTGATCACGAAAATGCTATACAATTTGATGCCGATCTTAATGAATCGGATAAGTCAGCCTTAACAAATATATTGAAACGTTACTCTGATCACTTTATTGACGGAATTCCAAGGACTAGAGTCAGTACGGGACAACTGGAAATTAGACTAATAGACCCACAAAAGACAGTACAGCGTCGACCTTATAGACTTAGTGTAGAAGAAAAAGAACACGTGCGGGGAAAAATTGATGAATTAAAGATTATCGCATGTTGAACGATAATACGGTTGCTGACAGGTATCCGTTGCCCCTCATCTCAGATCAGATAGCTCGGCTTCGGAGCAAAATATTTCTCCTGTTTAGATATGGCAAGTAGATTTTACCAAATTCCAGTACATAAAGACTCAATTGAACGAACCGTTTTTGTAACCCCCGAAGGGCAATATGAGTTTTTGACAACACCGTTTGGCTTGAAAAATGCTCCTTCCGTGTTTCAACGGGCGATTATGAAAGCGTTGGGAGCACTAGCATATACGTTTGTAATAGTTTATATTGATGATGTATTGATTGTTGCCGAAACTAAAGAAGAAGCGCTAGACCGGTTAAACACTGTGTTAGAAACTTTAAGTAAGGTTGGATTTTCATTTAACGTGACCAAATGTTCTTTCCTCAAAACTAGTATACAGTATTTGGGATTTGAAATAAGAAACGGAGAAATCAGACCAAATGCACGTAAAATACGGACTTTGGTGTCCCTGCCACCCCCACAAACAGTGTCTCAATTAAGACAATTTATAGGTTTAGCCTCCTATTTCCGCCAATTTGTTCCGAAATTTTCTGAGACGCTCAAACCTTTGTATAACCTTACTTCAAAGAAAAATTCAGAATTTATTTGGCATCCAGAACATGAGCAAATATGATTAAAAATAATAACCATATTAACACAGGCACCGTTGTTGATCATATTTGATCCTCAGTTCCCAATAGAGTTACACACGAATGCTAGTTCATATGATTATGGAGCGGTTCTGCTGCAAAAAATTGAAAACAAACCCCATGTGGTAGAGTATTACAGCAAATGTACATCTCCGGCCGAATCCAAGTACCACTCATATGAACTCGAGACGCTGGCAGTTGTTAATAGTATCAAACATTTCAGGCATTATCTTCAAGGACGAAAATTTGTCGTATTTACAGACTGCAATTCTCTAAAGGCTAGCCGTACTAAATTAGATTTAACTCCAAGAGTGCACAGGTGGTGGGCGTTTCTACAGTCTTACGATTTCGATATAGAGTATAGAAAAGGAGAGCGAATGGCGCACGTAGACTTTCTTTCTCGAAATCCACTACCTGAGAAAAATTTGTGTCTGAATAAAACAATCGAAATGAGAATTAATTTGACTGAGATAACCGATAATTGGTTGATTTCGGAACAACAGCGGGATTCCGAAATATTAGATGTATCCACGAAACTAAAGAATAATGAGTTGCCAGAAAGTCTAAGCAAAACATATGAGCTGCGTAGTGGAATACTACATAGAAAAATTCAAAGAAATGGTAAAAGCAAGTATTTGCCTGTAATCCCAAGGGCCTTTAGATGGGCAATCATAAATCATGCCCATGAATCAATTATGCATCTGGGTTGGGAAAAGACATTGGATAAGGTTTATGAGTACTACTGGTTTGAAAATATGTCAAAATATGTACGTAGATTCGTAGAAAATTGCATCACTTGCAAATTATCTAAGGCACCCGTCGGTAGAGTACAAGCAGAACTGCATCCTATCCCCAAGATAGACATACCGTGGCACACGATACATGTTGACATAACTGGCAAACTGAGTGGCAAAAATGACTTGAAGGAATATGTCATTGGTATAATAGATGCATTTACGAAGTCTGTTTATTTTTATCACACGATAAACCTAAATACAGAAAGTTGTATCAAGGCCCTAAAGTCTGTCTTTTATTTATTTGGCTTGCCCACCAGAATAATTGCGGACCAAGATCGAGGTTTTGCAAGCGCAGGTTTTCGTGAATTTTGTTCTCATCAGAAAATTAATCTACATTTGACGTGCTGGACAGGAAACATATCAGGGAACAAGCCAATCGAAATATGGAAGAGAATGCACGAAAAGACAAAATTAGGTTTGATAGTAACAAAGCAAAAATCGTAAAATATAATGTAGGTGACCACGTGTTGCTAAGGAATGAAGAACGTCACCAAACTAAGCTTGATCCTAAATTTAAAGGCCCGTTCGTAGTAATTGAAATTCTAGATGGAGATAGATATGTATTGAAATCATTAACAAGTAAACGTAAATATAAATATTCACATGATTTCTTGAGAGCATTACCAAACAACGAACTAATTGAAAATTTGTGAAAAATTTGTGAAAAATAGAGACGGTATGCAAAAAAAAAAAAATATATATATATATGATAAGGCTCCGAGAGCGTTAATGAGAGAACGGACCGCACCACAACGAGAGTGTTGTGGCGGGGGTCAACAGAGGACCGCACCACAACGAGAGTGTTGTGGCGGGGGTCAAGATGGCACTGTTGAATGAAATTATACGTTGTAAAGAAAGGTATGCTGTAAAAGAGATAAATGTATGAAGTTCCTTTCACGGAATGTAAATAATGTAATGAAAGAGGAAATGGAAAGAAAACAGAGAAGATACAATGTAAATTGCCTAAGACAAAATATTGTTATTATATTAAGTTGACTATAAATTTGTGAATTATAGGATATTTGAAAAGAAAATAAATGAATAACAAAATATATTTGAATGAACAATCAACACACGAGGACGTGTGATTTGTCAGGATGGCCGTGTCGCATTATGAACGAATTTTGACCACTGTATATGTCTGTCACATTATAAGCACAGTTCGCCCACTGTGCTTGCAAGACGCAACTGCGTAATGAGTTTGGTATATTGTAAAACCGTTCTTAGAATTTGACTACAGCGTAGAATTTGGCATAGCATACAGCATAGAATATGTCTGGCGCCAAAGTACCGTACGAGTGAGGCGACGGCGTTGTTGCGCTGCCGCTGAGTGTATCCGGCCTGCGTATTTAAAGGAAACGCAGATCAATGCGTGATCGAGAAGCAATGCAAAGGCAGTCGCATTCAGACGATTACACGCGCCGGTCGGAATTCACTTCGCTCTAAATTAGTTTGTGTGTGACGACATAATGGAAGAGACTCAGAAAAGTAACAACTCTGCGCCATCAGAAGTGGGATTCGCCATGCCTACTAACGAAATCACCAATTCTTATTTGACTGCGTTGCAAATCCAAAACCGAAATCTAATGGATATAATAAAAAATATGCAAGCACCGAGAGCCCAGGAAAACGATGGAAGGGCAACACACACATCGCTGCCCAAGTTCAACCCCGATATTCCTGGAGTGGATGCCTCAGCTTGGTGCACAACGGCAGACCTTATTTTCGCGGACAACGAGCTCAAAGGCAGCGGCCTAGTTATCGTGTTGAGCAAGGCGCTGGAAGGCAGCGCATCACAATGGCTGCCACAAATATGTTTCGCCGATATTACGTGGCCACAATTCAAGGATTTATTTATCCAACGGTTTGTGGGCGTCGAGACATCAGCAGCCACTCTTCTAAATGTCCTAAACGGTCGACCAAAATCTGGAGAAGGCATCGCTGAATATGGCAGCCGCATCGTTACGCTGCTAATGTCAAAGTGGAAAGCCAAAGATTTAGAAGAAATTGCTGTATCTATAACTTTAGCCCATTTGGCGCAAATCGACAATAAATTGTCACGATGGATTTTCACGAATAACGTAAAAACTCGTAGTGAGCTGCAACAGCAGCTGCAAGCGCACTCATTTATGCAACTGGTGCGGAACGTAAAAAGCACACGTTTTCGTCATTGCTGAAGTGCAACTACTGTGGAAAGGCGGGACATAAGTATGCAGAATGCCGTGCTTGTCTGGAGATGAGTCAACAAAAAGAGAGGAATCATATTGGAAAATTGAAGGAAAACTCTAAAATCCAATGCTTCAAGTGTTCAGGAGTTGGACATTTCGCATCTGCCTGTCCAAGCGGAAACGTCAGAGTCACTGAGAAGCGTGTCGAGGTCTGCACTGTGGCTGCTCCATCAGGAACAATAAGCGTAGCCGGTGAGTCCGTTCCATTTTCCTTCGACTCTGGAGCAGAATGCTCTCTAGTAAAGGAAAGTGTTGCCGACAAATTTATTGGAAAGAGAATTAATAATATTGTTAAGTTAAATGGTATAAGTAATGATTCTATGTGTAGTACCCAGCAAGTATTATGTAATATAAATATTGAGGAATATTGTTTTGAGATTTTGTTACACGTGGTTATGGATAAGTTTCTGAAGCACGATGTGTTGATTGGTCGTGAAATTAGATGCTGACAAATTCCAAATTTACAAAACAAATACGGTTGCCTGCATAACTTTGATTGATCACGAAAATGCTATACAATTTGATGCCGATCTTAATGAATCGGATAAGTCAGCCTTAACAAATATATTGAAACGTTACTCTGATCACTTTATTGACGGAATTCCAAGGACTAGAGTCAGTACGGGACAACTGGAAATTAGACTAATAGACCCACAAAAGACAGTACAGCGTCGACCTTATAGACTTAGTGTAGAAGAAAAAGAACACGTGCGGGGAAAAATTGATGAATTAAAGATTATCGCATGTTGAACGATAATACGGTTGCTGACAGGTATCCGTTGCCCCTCATCTCAGATCAGATAGCTCGGCTTCGGAGCAAAATATTTCTCCTGTTTAGATATGGCAAGTAGATTTTACCAAATTCCAGTACATAACCCCCGAAGGGCAATATGAGTTTTTGACAACACCGTTTGGCTTGAAAAATGCTCCTTCCGTGTTTCAACGGGCGATTATGAAAGCGTTGGGAGCACTAGCATATACGTTTGTAATAGTTTATATTGATGATGTATTGATTGTTGCCGAAACTAAAGAAGAAGCGCTAGACCGGTTAAACACTGTGTTAGAAACTTTAAGTAAGGTTGGATTTTCATTTAACGTGACCAAATGTTCTTTCCTCAAAACTAGTATACAGTATTTGGGATTTGAAATAAGAAACGGAGAAATCAGACCAAATGCACGTAAAATACGGACTTTGGTGTCCCTGCCACCCCCACAAACAGTGTCTCAATTAAGACAATTTATAGGTTTAGCCTCCTATTTCCGCCAATTTGTTCCGAAATTTTCTGAGACGCTCAAACCTTTGTATAACCTTACTTCAAAGAAAAATTCAGAATTTATTTGGCATCCAGAACATGAGCAAATATGATTAAAAATAATAACCATATTAACACAGGCACCGTTGTTGATCATATTTGATCCTCAGTTCCCAATAGAGTTACACACGAATGCTAGTTCATATGATTATGGAGCGGTTCTGCTGCAAAAAATTGAAAACAAACCCCATGTGGTAGAGTATTACAGCAAATGTACATCTCCGGCCGAATCCAAGTACCACTCATATGAACTCGAGACGCTGGCAGTTGTTAATAGTATCAAACATTTCAGGCATTATCTTCAAGGACGAAAATTTGTCGTATTTACAGACTGCAATTCTCTAAAGGCTAGCCGTACTAAATTAGATTTAACTCCAAGAGTGCACAGGTGGTGGGCGTTTCTACAGTCTTACGATTTCGATATAGAGTATAGAAAAGGAGAGCGAATGGCGCACGTAGACTTTCTTTCTCGAAATCCACTACCTGAGAAAAATTTGTGTCTGAATAAAACAATCGAAATGAGAATTAATTTGACTGAGATAACCGATAATTGGTTGATTTCGGAACAACAGCGGGATTCCGAAATATTAGATGTATCCACGAAACTAAAGAATAATGAGTTGCCAGAAAGTCTAAGCAAAACATATGAGCTGCGTAGTGGAATACTACATAGAAAAATTCAAAGAAATGGTAAAAGCAAGTATTTGCCTGTAATCCCAAGGGCCTTTAGATGGGCAATCATAAATCATGCCCATGAATCAATTATGCATCTGGGTACTACTGGTTTGATAATATGTCAAAATATGTACGTAGATTCGTAGAAAATTGCATCACTTGCAAATTATCTAAGGCACCCGTCGGTAGAGTACAAGCAGAACTGCATCCTATCCCCAAGATAGACATACCGTGGCACACGATACATGTTGACATAACTGGCAAACTGAGTGGCAAAAATGACTTGAAGGAATATGTCATTGGTATAATAGATGCATTTACGAAGTTTGTTTATTTTTATCACACGATAAACTTAAATACAGAAAGTTGTATCAAGGCCCTAAAGTCTGTCTTTTATTTATTTGGCTTGCCCACCAGAATAATTGCGGACCAAGGTCGATGTTTTGCAAGCGCAGGTTTTCGTGAATTTTGTTCTCATCAGAAAATTAATCTACATTTGACGTGCTGGACAGGAAACATATCAGGGAACAAGCCAATCGAAATATGGAAGAGAATGCACGAAAAGACAAAATTAGGTTTGATAGTAACAAAGCAAAAATCGTAAAATATAATGTAGGTGACCACGTGTTGCTAAGGAATGAAGAACGTCACCAAACTAAGCTTGATCCTAAATTTAAAGGCCCGTTCGTAGTAATTGAAATTCTAGATGGAGATAGATATGTATTGAAATCATTAACAAGTAAACGTAAATATAAATATTCACATGATTTCTTGAGAGCATTACCAAACAACGAACTAATTGAAAATTTGTGAAAAATTTGTGAAAAATAGAGACGGTATGCAAAAAAAAAAATATATATATATATATATGATAAGGCTCCGAGAGCGTTAATGAGAGAACGGACCGCACCACAACGAGAGTGTTGTGGCGGGGGTCAACAGAGGACCGCACCACAACGAGAGTGTTGTGGCGGGGGTCAAAATGGCACTGTTGAATGAAATTATACGTTGTAAAGAAAGGTATGCTGTAAAAGAGATAAATGTATGAAGTTCCTTTCACGGAATGTAAATAATGTAATGAAAGAGGAAATGGAAAGAAAACAGAGAAGATACAATGTAAATTGCCTAAGACAAAATATTGTTATTATATTAAGTTGACTATAAATTTGTGAATTATAGGATATTTGAAAAGAAAATAAATGAATAACAAAATATATTTGAATGAACAATCAACACACGAGGACGTGTGATTTGTCAGGATGGCCGTGTCGCATTATGAACGAATTTTGACCACTGTATATGTCTGTCACATTATAAGCACAGTTCGCCCACTGTGCTTGCAAGACGCAACTGCGTAATGAGTTTGGTATATTGTAAAACCGTTCTTAGAATTTGACTACAGCGTAGAATTTGGCATAGCATACAGCATAGAATATGTCTGGCGCCAAAGTACCGTACGAGTGAGGCGACGGCGTTGTTGCGCTGCCGCTGAGTGTATCCGGCCTGCGTATTTAAAGGAAGCGCAGATCAATGCGTGATCGAGAAGCAATGCAAAGGCAGTCGCATTCAGACGATTACACGCGCCGGTCGGAATTCACTTCGCTCTAAATTAGTTTGTGTGTGACGACATAATGGAAGAGACTCAGAAAAGTAACAACTCTGCGACATATGCATACATAGAAAATTGTGTGTATACTCGTACATGAGTAAATCTGTATGTATATACATATGTACATATATATAGGAAAAACGTTTGTTGCTTGCCATGTACGTTTGCTAATCGTTAATTAAGTGTTTATTAAATAAATAAGATGCACCTATGGGAACAAAGTATATCGCAGCTAGTTGCGCCTAACTGCAACGTTCTTACTTGTTTTTTTTTTTTCAAATTGGTGGTGAAAGGGGCGTGGAATCCTAATATCTATCAAGTCTCTAGCTAAAACAGTGTAGAAGTTATACCCAAAAAACGTAAGAAAATTTTCGATTTTTTTTATCAATAATTTGGAAATGGGATGAGTTATCGAAAAAAAAAGAAGCTCGTACTGCGTAACTAACAAGAATGAGATAATGATAATATATGTCAAGAATGGGACGAAAAACTGGACTATTCGTAAAAAAAAAAACCTTAATATAAGGCAAAAAAAACTTCAGCTTTTTTGTCCGATTTTTTTTCTCAAAATTTCGGCTTTTTTTTAAGTATGTTCCCACTAAAAACAGCTTTTTTTGCTCAACAAAAATTGGCAACACTGACGACAGTTAATCTCATTTTTGCTGACCAAATGCCCGAAGGTAGTAGTCTGATGATAACTCTAAGTAAGGCGCTAGAGGGAAGTGCATCACAGTGGCTGTCCCAGATATGCTTCGCTGGAATCATGTGGTCTCAATTTAAAGAACTCTTCGTTCAACGCTTTGTTGGCATCGGAACATCTGCTGCCGTACTGACAAAAATTCTAAGCGGGCAACCAAAGTCTGGAGAAAGTTACACCGAATATGGCAGCCGAATTGTCATTTAGCTAATGACAAAATTTAAATCTACCGATCGGAATTCACTTCGCTCTCACATAAGTTCAGCGCCCCGACCCCAACGGTTGGCAGCGGTAACCCGATACTTACTATATGTAAGTGTCCGTGTTATCGTTTATGCTGAGTCAGCTTGCGAACTATAGCTTTGTACCTTTGTAGCTTTTTAGCCCATGACAATGATCTACAACTTAAGCCGTAGTTTATTAATTCAGTTTTGTAATTATAACGTAAGCTAACGCATTTTCAATAAACATTCCGAATGATCTTGACTTCTTAATTATTACATTCCACCCTAATCAACCTAAGAAATCTGGACCTTTCCAACGGTATCATCTAACGAGGACCCCTGCACGGACAGACTGCATAACTTACATATATACTTTATGGGGTCATCGACGTCTCCTTTATATCAACTTTTCTCGTCACCCTGATCAAGAATATATTTATGGGGTCTGCCACGCCTCCTTCTGCCTGTTACATACATTTAACAAAACCATTATACCCTGATTTCCATTTTCAATGGGCTCAGGGTATAAATATAGCACCACTTTTTCATTTAGCGCTAAAAATGATTAAAAATATAAAAAGAAGTAACAAACTTTAACTTATACTTAATAATAAATGAAAATAATAATATTCCTTAAGTTTAGTATTTAGTTGTGTTGCCCTAATTGGAAATTACGGCTGCTTAACGTCTAGCCATGGAATCAACTATGTCCTGGCATCGTTTAAGGAGAATTTGAGCCCAGGACTCAAGAACGACTTCCCAAATCATCTTTACATTAATTGGTTTAGATTCAGAAACTATTTTTATGCCATCCGCTTATAAGTTTGGACGGTTGGACGTCGAGCCGTGATCCAACATCATGTCATCATGCCTGCAAAAGTGATACTCTTCTTCTTTATCTATCTATCTAAATGTATCTATTTGCAAAATTGCAAGTCTCTAGTATTTGAAATGCGTTTTTTTTTTCAAATTGGGGGCGAAGGGGGCGTGGCATCCAAAATCTGAAAACTACAAAATCTGCGTATCTATAATATCTATCTAAATATATAAAGTGTAAGTCTCTAGCTAAAATGATGTAGAAGTTATACCCAAAAAATGGAAACGAATTTTCGTACTGCGTAGGTAACATACGAGTGTTCATGTGAAATTTCAGCTCTCTAGCTTTTGTAGTTTCCGAAATCTCGACGTTCATACGGACGGACGGACGGACGGACAACTTATTTTTTATGCTGATCAAGAATATATATACTTTATAGGGTCTGCGACGTCTTCTTCTGCCTGTTACATACATTTTCACAAAACCATTATACCCTGAATTCCCATTTTCAATGGGTTCAGGGTATAAAAATTGAGAATTATTTCGTGTGCAAATATTCCTCTACGCCGCCTATCAATTACATTACAGTTGCAATGAAAAAGGACTTGTTTCTTTAATAAAGTACAATATCTATATGAGTGTCCAGAAGCAGGCGTGTTGAAATTACAAATTAATGAAATTGACATCTGTTGGCAGGTAAATATAGTTAGTTAAACACAGTTCGCTGTCCATAGTTGATGAATAAATTTAAATTTAAATACATAAGTTTAAGGGTTATTGTTTTTCGAGGCACATATTCTATTTTGCACAGGAATGGCTTGAATGGCAATTCTATTTTATTATTTACATATAAAAATAAAAATACACACTATATATATGTATGTATAGATAGATATATGTATAGGAAATATAATACATAATTTTATGTGAAATAGTAATATAAAATTATTAATAAATTTAAGATGAGCGCTGTTCTCCCACCAACGCATATAGAGCGTGTTTGTAATGCCCAGAAGTGTCGCCCTGTACACAAAAGGATAGACAATATGGTTTAATACCTAAAATCACATTTTAAATGTATACGTTCACCTTTATCCAGCTCTTTAACGATTTGCCATACAAACGCTCGAAAGCCATTTTAATGTCAGCTAAATCAATCTGTGAGATGTAAGATGTAAGAATTTAAAAAATTGTATATATGTATTTGAATTCTTCCCATGATATTCATATGCATATAATCTCGGCTTACCTCGCAGCGTGTTATAATAACACGTATCAATTGTTTGTCATTGGTGCCAATGCCAGCCATGGACTTGTGTAAGCGTGAGGCGAAATATTCTGCCTTGTTTGTAACACATTTGTATATGGCTATAAGACCCTCCATAATATCGCCAGAGAATTCTTTTTTGATCGCCTTTTCCAGTGAATGTCCAGTTATACTCTCGTACTCTTGGAAAATCTTAAATATGTGCAAATTGAATGTGGATAGATTACGAGAGGAGTTTGACAAATGACTTACAAGTTTCAGTAGCTGATAGTTTCTTTGACAAAGTATCATGTTGAACATGCTCTCGTCGGTGCCCACACGCAGTTCACCTGCCTTGAGCAGCTCCCGAGCATCCTCTTTGGCTTTGTTTGGGTCCACACGTCCGCTTTCATCCCGCGCCGCAGCACAAAGCGAAATAAGCAGACGCTTGAAGTTGCCGGAAGTTTCCGATTTAAGCTCCGACTCCAGGTGTGCGCCATATACTTAACAAATATTCATAAAGCATTAAAAACCTTTGATAGTCATGTCAAGTCAAGCGAAACTTACAACGCAAATATTGATTTTTGATGGTATGAATTTCAACATTAGACAACGTACACAGAATTTCAATGAGTACCTCCTCATCGGTACCCATACCGGCCATGGCATCGTTCAACTCGGCACAATAATAATCCACAATTGGACGTAAGAGGCCAACGAGTAGTTTTTGGAAATTACCACTTGTCTCGCCTTTGATGTCCTCAATTAGATCTTTGCCGAAGTGAGTTTTGTATTGGCGCTGGATCTCCTGGCGCTGTTCGTTGTTGCGGCGACAAATGATCTCGATGAGTTTATCTTCATCTGTGCCAAAGCCTTTCATCGCTTTACGCAAATCGTGCGCATCCTTGATTGGGTCAAATTCTTGAGCTGGCAACAAAGTGGGAGTTCCCTGAAATAAATAAATACAAGGGTATAAATACATGAGTAAACTGGCAATGCACTTAACATAATTCTTTCTTTGAACTTAGTCTAGATTGATCAAAGAGAGATTTGGTACTTGGAGAAACAAACCTCTTTATGGACCGTAAAGTGTTAATTGAGTGATTGCTGCACGTGCTCATGACTATACCCATACCTATACCCATGCCCTGGCTCATGCCCATGCTCATATCCATGATCATGGCCCTGTACCTGCCCTTGCCCGAAGCTTTGCCTATAACTAGGACCCTGCTGTTGGATAAGATGATTGGAGCTATCATATCCATATGAGGACATCATGGCTGGCGGGTATCCAGAAGGATAAGCTGCATTTGGATGCTGATTAAATTGGCTTTGGCCATGCCGATTGATCGGATATGGCGCGCTAAGAGGGTATCGTGCTGATGTTGAGGGATAAGGTCAACAAGCGCCGCGGCGGGCATGCTCTATATTTGGATATTGCTGAAAATGTTGTTGTTGTTGCTGTTGATAGGGTTGTGTGGCGGTCGGTGTGGAACGCTTTGCTGTACTGCAGAGACCCAACCAACTACAAACGGCAGCTTAGATAGATCATTAGTGGATGAATGCGGTGAGTGTGGCATTCCAGGACCCTATAAAAATCAAAATACACATTGAATGTGCATCGGTTAGACTAATCATTCGCTAATATTCCTCCAAGCTTTGGTTAAATGGCAGAACACGAAATGCAACATTAATAAACTTATCAGAAAAACAAGTAAGAAAGCTGTAGTCGAGACTGCTCGACTACGAAATCCCCTGAACCCTGCAAAAAGTGATACTCTTCTTCTTTACGCACTTATAAGCGCGCGCTCTGCTAACTGCGCAGTTGCTGCCGTGGCTTGGGGGTGGGTTGGGCTGAACTTTGGACGCTAATAACTCCATTTCTAGATGGACGATCTTCATGAAATTTTTAGAATAGATTAAAAGTATATAAATCTATCTATTTGCCAAATTGTAAGTCTCTAGTATTTGAAATGCGTTTTTTTCAAATTGGGGGCGAAGGGGGCGTGGCATCCAAAATCTGAAAACTACAAAATCTGCGTATCCATAATATCTATCTAAATTTATAAAGTTTAAGTCTCTAGCTAAAACGGTGTAGAAGTTATACCCAAAAAACCTTTAAAATGGAAACGAATTTTCGATATTTTGGAAACGGGGTGAGTTATCGAAAAAACAAAATAAACTCGTACTGCGTAACTAACATACGAGTGTTCATGTGAAATTTCAGCTCTCTAGCTTTTGTAGTTTCCGAAATCTCGACGTTCATACGGACGGACGGACAGACGGACAGGGCTAGATCAACTTATTTTTTTATGGTGATCAAGAATATGTCGGAGAATTATGTAAATAAAGGTATCGATAGGCAATATCGATAGTTGCATGCTGTGGTTGGCAGTTAGGGTTACCCTAATTGCTGAGTGTGGTCCGTGTCCGTAGTGTTGGAAAATGGCAATGAGTGAGGTTGCCAGAACTACGAAAAGTTCTAGAAAGAATCAATCAGAAAAGAAATAGAAAAATGAACACACGTGCGCGGAATGCACTGACCTCCAGCGTCATGCGGAAGAAAACAGAAAAAGTGGTTGTGGAACCATCACAGATATCATCGGACGAAGAAGACACGACATCAGAAGTGGGATCGGTCCAGCCACACAAAAATTCCGAAACACGCTGCGCCGACTTGGAGAGGCAAATCAGGGACCCCAAAGAAATTGTATCAAAGCTAAGTACTCCATTGAGGCCACAACTAAACGTAAACCAAGTTTGTCTGCCAAAATTCAATCCCGACATTCAAAATGCGGATGCCTTCTCCTGGCGCACGACTGTCGCCTTAATAATTGAAGATAATCCACTCCAGGGCAGCGATCTTGTCATTTCGCTTAGTAGAGCTCTAGAAGGCAGTGCTTCGCAGTGGTTGGCACAAATTAGCTTCGCTGGCATGACTTGGGAGCAGTTCCAGGAATTGTTCATTTTGCGCTTCGAGGGACTGGAGACAACAGCAGCAACACTGGCGAATCTCTTCAATGGCGCTCCAAAAGAAGGCGAAAACTTATCGGTTTATGGCATTCGCCTAGTCACTATGCTACTAACCAAATGGAGGTCTACGGATGTTGAAGAGATCGCAGTTTCTGTTGTGCTGACTCATCTTGCGCAGATCGACAAAAATATAAGCAAGCTGCTATTCACCAAGGAAATCAAAACCAGGAACGAACTTCAACAACAACTGACAGCGTTTGCATTTGGAAAACGCAAAGATCGTGTGGATGACTCAGGCTCGTCAGCTCCAGTAAAGAGGATCAAACCAGGCACGCAGGTTCTATGCCATCATTGTGGCAAAATCGGCCATAAAGTTGCAGATTGCCGTTTGAGAAAAAGTAAGGACGGAAACCTATTAAAGACAAGCGGCGCATCATCTGGAAGGGACTTGTCATCAGTGACATGCTACACTTGTGGAAAACAAGGCCATCTATCATCGTCCTGTATCAACGGCAAACAGAAGCACGGAAAAGGCGCCATACATGAGAAGCACGTGGCCGTCTGTTCGGTGGCAGAGCCTCTTGGACAATTGAGTGTATGTGGTGAGACAGTGCCATTTTGCTTCGATTCTGGTGCCGAGTGTACCTTAGTAAAAGATTCTGTTGGCAAGAAATTTTCAGGAAAAAGATTTAGCAACACGGTAGTCTTGAAAGGCATTGGAAACAGTTCTATATGTAGTACAACCCAGATTTTATCTATTGCCAAGATTGAAGAATACTCAATAGAAATACTATTTCACATAGTTGATGACGCTTATCTAAAACACGACATAATGCTAGGCCGAGAAATATTAAGCCAGGGATTTAGAATAGCAATCCAACCAAATGAGCTCAAAATATATAAAGTTAAGACGATTAATAGCCTATCTAACCATAGTAATTATGAGTAATATATAAGCAAGTAAGTAGTACAAAGGCGGCCATATAGACTTGGCCCGGAAGAGAAGGTAGTGGTGCGTTCTAAGGTCAATGAATTGTTGCAAAATAACATAATACGTCCAAGTTGTTCTCCATTTGCCAGTCCAATGTTGCTTGTGCGAAAGAAAAACGGCACTGACCGTTTGTGTGTTGATTATCGAGAATTAAACTCGAATACTGTTTCCGATAAGTATCCGCTTCCACTGATTGCTGACCAGATATCTAGATTAAAGGGCTCAGTGTACTTTTCTTGCTTAGATATGGCAAGCGGATTTTATCAAATTCCCGTACATCCAGACTCAATAGAGCGAACAGCATTCGTAACACCGGAAGGGCAATACGAGTTTTTGGTGATGCCATTTGGACTGAAAAATGCTCCGTCAGTGTTTCAACGCGCTGTTATCAAGGCACTAGGTGACCTGTCTTATTCATACGTTATTGTCTATATTGATGATATTTTGATTACTGCACAGACAAAAGAAGAAGCATATGAAAGGTTGCAAACGGTTATAGATATTTTGTCGAAAGCTGGATTTTCTTTCAATATCACTAAGTGTTCGTTTCTGAGAACTAGTATTGCATACCTAGGCTATGAGATTTCGAATGGACAGATTAGGCCCAATGAACGAAAGATAGCTGCTCTCGTGGGGCTACCTCCACCACAATCAGTTACCCAAGTGAGACAGTTCATAGGACTAGCCTCCTATTTTCGTCAATTTATATAAACATTTTCCGAAATAATGAAGCCCCTATATCAACTAGTCTCTAAAAATACTGCATTTTTGTGGAACGAAAAACACGAGGAAATTAGGCAAAAAGTTATTTCAATTTTAACGAGCAAGCCTGTATTAGCTATATTCGATCCTCAATATCCTATTGAACTGCATACAGATGCAAGTAGTGACGGTTATGGTGCAATTCTACTGCACAATATTGATAACAAACGGCACGTAGTCGAGTATTTTAGCAAAAGAACTTCCCAAGCTGAGTCGAAGTATCACTCTTACGAGTTGGAGACATTGGCAGTGTTTAATGCAGTAAAGCATTTCCGCCATTACTTACTTGGCAATGACTTCGTCCTATTCACGGACTGCAATTCGTTAAAGGCGAGTTTCAATAAAGTTAATCTAACTCCAAGAGTCCATAGGTGGTGGATATATCTGCAGGCTTTTCAGTTCGAAATTGAATATCGAAAAGGAGAACGAATGTCTCACGTAGATTTCTTTTCTCGAAATTTGATTCCAGACAGCTTTCAGCCAGTTGAGAAAATTACAGAAAAACGCATTAATTTGGCTGAGATCTCTGAACACTGGCTCCTTGCGGAACAACAGCGGGATCAGGAGTTGTCTGCTATTGTAGCAAAACTACGCGAGGGAGATATGGGCCAGGAAGAAAATACATATGAAATCAGAGCGGGTGTCTTGTATAGAAAAATTCAAAGGAACGGCAAAAATCTATATTTACCAATAATACCCAGAGCATTCAGGTGGTCGGTCATCAACCACGTGCATGAAGCAATAATGCATTTAGGATGGCAAAAGACGTTAGAGAAAACCTACTGCCATTATTGGTTTATCAACATGTCAAAATACGTCCGAAAATTTGTTGAAAATTACATTACCTGCAAATTAACCAAATCAAAGTCTGGCAAAGTCCAATCAGAATTGCATTCGATACCCAAAATTGATATACCGTGGCATACTCTGCACATCGATATAACAGGAAAGTTAAGTGGGAAAAGTGAGATTAAGGAATATGTAATTGTCCTAATTGATTCATTCACTAAATACGTTATATTGTATCACACCACGCAGATTAACTCAGAAAACTGTATAAAGGCCATGAAATTTGCAGTATCGATGTTTGGAGTGCCGGGTCGCTTGATAGCAGATCAGGGCCGATGCTTCACAAGCTCGGACTTTCGCAATTTTTGTAATGCCCAGAAAATAAATTTGCATTTGATAGCGGCAGGCGCTAGTCAGGCCAATGGACAAGTAGAACGCATCATGGGTATGCTAAAGAATATGCTCTCAGTAGTCGAGACTAGTCAGCGTTCTTGGCAGGACGCTTTAGGAGAGATACAATTAGCTATAAATAGTACAGTCAATCGTGCGACTAACTATAGTCCACTAGAGTTAATGATTGGAAAGGTGTCTCGACCGCTTGGTCTGTTGCCTGTTGACGATGATGAATATCACGTAGACTTAAATCAAACCAGAGCACAAGCTAAGGACAATATGAAATACAACGCTCAATACGACAAGACTAGGTACGACAAGAATAAGGCCAAAATCGTGAAGTTTAATATAGGAGATCATGTCCTACTTAAGGCTCAAGAGAGACATCAAACCAAGTTAGACCCCAAGTATAAAGGTCCATTTTTGATTGTTGACGTATTAGATGGAGACAGGTACACACTTAAATCGTTAACCGGTAATAGAACTTATAAATACGCGCATGACAGTTTGTTACCTATGCCAACACAACAGGATCCTGCAGAGGATGATATTGAAGGTATAGATATAGGCGCTATAAAATAATAGAATAGATGAACGATGTTGAAAGAAACACCGATAACTTTTGTTGCTGTGGCACCAGAGATGTAGTTGCCGATGAATTTTGTTGCTGTGGCACCAGAGATGTAGTTGCCGATGAATGTTGTTGCTGAGGCATCAGAGATGTGACTGCCAAAATATGTTGTTTGCTGAGGCATCAGAGATGTGACTGCCATGAAATGTTGTTGCTGAGGCATCAGAGATGTGACTGCCAAAATATGTTGTTTGCTGAGGCATCAGAGATGTGACTGCCAAAATACATATGTTGTTTACTGAGGCATCAGAGATGTGACTGCCATGAAATGTTGTTGCTGAGGCATCAGAGATGTGACTGCCAAAATATGTTGTTTGCTGAGGCATCAGAGATGTGACTGCCATGAAATGTTGTTGCTGAGGCATCAGAGATGTGAATGCCAGAAAGTTAAACCACTAAGTTGTGGGAAGGTGTTGTGTTGGGTGACACATAAAGTAAGAGAGAAGCCACGAGGACGTGTTGTTGTCAGTATGGCCGTGTCGGAGAATTATGTAAATAAAGGTATCGATAGGCAATATCGATAGTTGCATGCTGTGGTTGGCAGTTAGGGTTACCCTAATTGCTGAGTGTGGTCCGTGTCCGTAGTGTTGGAAAATGGCAATGAGTGAGGTTGCCAGAACTACGAAAAGTTCTAGAAAGAATCAATCAGAAAAGAAATAGAAAAATGAACACACGTGCGCGGAATGCACTGACCTCCAGCGTCATGCGGAAGAAAACAGAAAAAGTGGTTGTGGAACCATCACAGATATCATCGGACGAAGAAGACACGACAAATATATATACTTTATGGGGTCTGCGACGTCTCCTTCTCCCTGTTACATACATTTTCACAAAACCATTATACCCTGAATTCCCATTTTCAATGGGTTCAGGGTATAAAAACAAGTAAGAAGGCTCTAGTCGAGACGGTTCGACTACGAGATACCCTGAACCCTGCAAAAAAACTAATATTCTTCTGCATTATGCACTTATGAGCGCGCTCTCTGCTAACCGCACAGTTACTGCCGTGGCTTGGGGGTGGGTTGGGCTGAACTTTGGACGCTTTTAACTCCATTTCTAGATGGACGATCTTCATGAAACTTTGGGAATATATTAAGAGCATCCAAGTGTATCTACAGTAGCGAGCAAAAATGAGTGAATGTTTGCAAACTTTGACTTTGACGACGCATAAAAAAAGAAGACAAAGAAGAAAAGCAAATCAAGAAATCTTTTTTATTTATTGTTTACTATAGTATTCTTAATAATTAATAAAAAGTTGTAAGGAAAAGTGAGGGAAACTCAAAGAGTTAGAAAGAAACAAGTAAGAAGGCTCTAGTCGAGACTGCTCGACTACGAAATCCCCTGAACCCTGCAAAAAAGTGATACTCTTCTTCTTTACGCACTTATGAGCGCGCGCTCTGCTAACTGCGCAGTTGCTGCTTTGTCTTGGGGGTGGGTTGGGCTGAACTTTTGACGCTTTTAACTCCATTTCTAAATAGACGATCTTCATGAAATTTTCAGAGTAGATCAAGAGTATCTAAATCTACCTATGTGCCAAATTGCAAATCTCTAGTATTTGAAATGTGTTTTTTCCAAATTGGGGGCGAAGGGGGCGTAGCATCCAAAATCTGAAAACTACAAAATCTGCGTATCCATAATATCTATCTAAATATATAAAGTTGAAGTCTCTAGCTAAAACGGTGTAGAAGTTATACCCAAAAAACCTAAAAAATTTTAACGAATTTTCAATTTTTTTTCGATAATTTGGAAATGGGAAGAGTTATCGAAAAAACAAAATAAACTCGTATGGCGTAGGTAACATATGAGTGTTCATGTGAAATTTCAGCTCTCTAGCTTTTGTAGTTTCCGAAATCTCGACGTTCATACGGACGGACGGACGGACGGACGGACAGACGCACAGGGCTAGATCAACTTATTTTCTGATGATCAAGAATATATATACTTTATGGGGTCTGCGACGTCTCCTTCTGTCTGTTACATACATTTTCACAAAACCATTATACCCTGAACTCCCATTTTCAATGGTTTCAGGGTATAACAAGTAATAAGGATCTAGTTGAGACGGCTCGACTACGAAAGTGACACTCTTCTTTTTTAGGAACGTATGAGCGCGCGCTCTGCTAACCGCGCACTCCATTTCTGGATGCACGATCTTTATGAAACTTTCGTAATATATTAGAAGTATCTAAATATCTAATTAAAATGCGTTTTTTTTTCAAATTGGGGGCGAAGGTGGCGTGGCATCCAAATTATGCAAATTACATATTCTGCGTATCTAAATAAATCTATCCAAAGAAATTTGAAGTCTCTAGCTAAAACGGTATAGAAGTTATGCCCAAAAAACTAAGGTTGTTGAAAATATATCAAAATATCGATATATCGATATTTTTGTATAAAAAATATATTTATATCGGAATAATTTTGTTCCCCAAATATCGAATATTTTTTATATATTTGATATATATATATATATATTTTTTTTTTTTTTGTTAGGCTGAGGTAGGTAAAAATGCTTTATGCACCGTCAGTCAGGTCGTCACTATGCTGGTGTATCGGACTGCTTACCGACTAAAAAACCTCCCCTTCTAGGGCTAAATTCCACCTTGGAACCGGGAACTATCCCGCATTAACCTTCAAGGTGGTGCCCTCGAATATGCCCTATCTGAGCGTTACCCTCTCTGTGCCTGCGTCCAGGTCATACTCCTTCCGTCGCAGAACATTTTTGGCGAAGTCACAGACTTTTTTCCAGGCATCTATGCTGCTGCACATTTTCTGTACTATTATATCTACTTTGACTTCGCCGACAGAGCCTGCCAACGCGGTTCTCTCTTCTGACCACCTTTCGCAGTCAAAGAAAGTGTGTTCTGCGTCGTCCATTGTATTTTCGCAGTAAATACAGCTGGATTCGTCAGTTTTGCCCATCTTATTTAGGTACTTTCGAAAGTATCCAAGATAGAAAGACGTTTCACCGTGCTTTCTACTTATCCACTGCTCTAGATCGGGGATTATTTTTGCAGTCCATCTTCCATATCTTTCGGACGACCATCTCGCCTGCCAGGAGGCTATGGTTTGCTGCTGTATGATCTTTGCTGCCTGTTCAGAGAATTCTCCGCTCTGCCGGAGTTGCCATATTTTCTTGCGTTCTTGAGCAAGTAGGTCCACCGGTATGACTGCTGCTATCACGACTACTGCAGCTCCAGATACTGTGCGATACGCCGATGTTATCCGCAAGGCTGCTCTTCTCTGCACGGATAACATCGGTTTTCGCCTTACAGCTGCCTGTAGAGTATCCGCCCATACTTCGCTACCATAGAGTAGTGTAGCGTTCGTCGTTTCCATGAGAAGTCTTCGTTTCCCTTCCGTCGGACCGTCAACGTTTGCCATCAGTCGCATCTCTATTTCGGTTGGAATCTGCTTTCCTGTAAACAGAAGTAGCTCTGTTTTCTGGGTAGCAAGTTCCAGACCTCGAGAGCTCAGCCACATATGCGTGCGGATCATGACTTGGGTCAGTCTCTTTTGGGCTTCTGTGGTGTTTCTGGCAGTGATAACGGCCGCGATGTCGTCAGCGTATCCGATTAGAAATGTTTCTTCAGGCATTTCCAGTCTTAGAATGTCGTCGTAGCTGATATTCCACAGGTCTGGTCCTAGGATCGGCCCCTGTGCAGCCCCTCCAGTCACTCTATAACGTTTTGTACCAGTCTGTGTATCATACAGGAGTACTCGATCCTGCAAGTAGCTCCTCATCATATGCACTAGATACTCCGGTATTCGAAAACGTTGCTCCAGGGAAGCAAGCATATCGCTTCATCTAACACTATTGAAAGCATTTTTGACGTCGAGCGTTACTAATAGAACCACTGGGCGCGAGTATGCATTTCCTCTTTTCGTTGCTCTGGCTGCCTGTACAACTTCATCAATGGTTCCCATTGTGGATTTTCCGGACCTGAAACCATGCTGTCTGGGGCTGAGTCCTCCAGCAGCATCTATTGCAGCTAGTAGCCTTGGTTTCAGGAGCTTTTCTAACAGCTTGCCAGCTGTATTTAGCATACACAATGGACGGTATGCCGATGGGGTGTTGGGATCGCCTTTGCCTTTGCTGATGAGCACCAGTCTCTGCTCTTCCCATACTTCTGGGAATAGTCTTTCTTTTAGACATGCGTTGTACATTCTGAGGAGAAAAGTTGGTCGTCCTGTTGCTATCATCTTCAGTATATCTGCCGGTATATTGTCTGGTCCCGGGGATCTTTTATTTTTCAGGGAGAGTGCCGCAATCTTGAGCTCTTCCTCCGTAAAATTAGGAGCTGAGCTATGAGTTTCTTCGGCTGCCCGCGCATTTGTTTCGTGAATGTGTGTTGGGAATAGTGTTTCCACTATGTGGTCCATCGTTTCATCATCCACGTTTGGCGTTGCTCCAGAGTTCCTCAATTTTTTCATGACTACTTTGTAGCCAAGTCCCCAGGGATCTCTGTTTACATCTTTGCAAAGCTCCTTCCACTTGTCTTGTTTGCTGCAAGCGATAGCAATCGACAGCTCCTTTCTCGCAATCTTCGCTGCAACCGCTTCTAGAATAAAATTTCCAGTGCGTCGTGCTCTTGTCAGTTTTCTTCTGCACTGTATACATACTCGTCTTTTTTCTGCGATATCGTGGTTTCACCAGTATGCCTGCCGCCTACTGCCATGTTTGCCGTGCGTTCTTGGCATCGAAACGTTACACGCTTTTACCATGGCTGTAAGGCTTCTTTCGACAATTTGGTTCGTACTCAATGCCCCATCGAATTGTCGCTCACTTCTCTCTAGTTCAGTGAGTAATTTTCCCGTATCAATTTTATTTATGTCCATCTGCGCGGTTTTTTTATAGGACGCGCGGGGGGTGCTTGTCGTCTATTATTCTGGTAGGTGTATGAGATATACTCATGATCACTACCAGTGAAGTCGTCCAATACTTTCCAGTCCTTGATCCGATCTATAATATGCTCGGATGCATCCTGGCCTGTAGAAGGTGGGTCTGTTACCGCGGTTTCAAGTCCAGTCCTGGCTGCCATATCCATGATTTTACGTCCTCTAGAGTTAGTCGAGGGCATACCCCAATCTACTGCTCGTGCGTTGAGATCGCCTGCCACAATGAAAGGCTTCCTTCGATCCATGAGCAGGTCCTCGATTGCGCCTAGCTTAATTTGGAAAGTGTTTATGTCGTCGCTAGGTGTCAGGTAGCTAACTACTACAACATCCTTGAACCGTGCGTAGACGTAACAATTTCCTAGCTTGATCTCTTATAGCAACTGTCCACTGGCACTGGGAATCCATATGGCCGCAGTCTTGGTTTCGTCCTCTAACCAGACTCCGTTTGCTTTCTGCTTGTATTGCACACTAATGATCACAATGTCGATAGCGTATTCCGCTACGATCTGTGTCAAAAGTGCATCTGCAGTTTTGCTCCGGTGTAGGTTACCTTGGAGTATCTTTATCATGGTGCTATACGAGTGCCTGGGCATTTCTGCGATCCTGGCATGTGGGCAACAGAGCTACGCCCTGCGTCAGTGCAGATGCAGCATTTTGGGGTTTTTTTTCAGTCTTTCATTTTGTGACCTGCTTCCCCGCATCTAATGCAGATGCCTCCGCCGTTTCGGTCTGGTCCCGTACAATTGTCTGTAGGTGACCGACCCCGAAACATCGATAGCATCTGCGGATGGTGTGGCACATCCTGGGCCTGACACTGACAAAACCTATTTAAACCTATGTTCTCGACTGTTCGGAGCAGTGACTTTTATTCGCAAGTCAACTGTTGTGTTGGCGAGTGCTTTATGCACTGCCTCAGCCACTTCGGACTCTACAGTGAGTGAGTCGAGATCTCTGATCTCTACTGTCGCTGTAGGCTTCAGCTCGGCTACCGTGGCTGTTTCCTTGACGGTAGCCTTTAGTTTTTCAACCAACTCCGGTTGTAGCTTTTCCCCTTTACCGAGTTCGACAAGGAGTGCCCCGGATCGGGTTTTCCTTATAGCTCTCACGTTTGCCTTTTCGTCCTATTGGATTGTGCTGCGTATGTTTCTAAGAACATTTACGTAGCTTTGTCCACCTTCCGGTTTTATGAGGACTGCTTCTGTTCGGAGGGGCTCCTTTTTTCCTTTTTATTAGCGTTTTTGATGCTACTTTTGGCTTCTCTCCGGCTGCCGAAGTTGCTTTTTCCGCTCTTTGGTGCGAGGCACCTTTTTTGGTAACTTTTTGCCAAAGATTTTGTGGTCTTTCGCAGAGTTTTTTACCAGACTCTGACTCTAGGGAGCTAGAGGCCTGTCTCTTTTGTATAGTGGGTGTTCCCACTGATTCAGAGCTCTTTGCCTCTCTCTCTATTAATGGCTATTGCTTCTGCTTATTAGCTTCACCCTCGATCTTCTTCCAGGAGCTCCTGCAGTGTCCTAAGACATCGAGCAGTTCGTCCAAGTCCGATACCCCGCTTCTTACGTCCAGGCTAATGTTTTTTTGTTTAGCCACAGCGGTTTTTATACGCCGCAATGCCTGACGGCATTTCAGGATGGCATCCTCCTCCTTAGTGACATCACCACCCCTGCATTAGTGCTTGGGGCGCCTGCTTCCGTCGCGGTTGCTTTTGGAGTTTCCTCCACGCCTTTTGATGCAGATGCTACCGGGCTTCGCTGTATCTTTGAGCTTTTACCAAAGCCCAACCTTGGGTCAGTGAAACGAGAGTCACTTTCCATTTTTGGTGTTTCGTCGGTCTTCTTGTTGTTGTTGTGGTTGTTCATTTTTTGTTTTTTGGGTTCCAACTCCAAGCCGCTATCTCAGCTCGAATGTACAGTCACTCAGACGATCCTCATGGTTGTCTGTGCAGAGCAGGGACGACATGCGAGGGTTGACGCTGGACCTTATGGTAGCCAGCGTTCAGAGCCAAGATCTTGTGCAGATTAAGGATATATATCAACTTAAACCTGTACCACCAAAAATTAAGTTGGCGACGAGCTTCGAACATACTTGGAGGCCTGCCAGGGTTTTAACGGGACGGAGGCAGCAGCAGCATTATCCTAGAAGCCATTTCTGCAAGATGTCACTCTTGCTTACCTAGAATGCTACTCCTGTCAACCCAGGTGCAAACATTCCCAAAATCGCATATTTTTTCATAGTCCGTGGTCAGTCAAAGTTCCATCTTTCTGTTTTTTCTGAAGTCGCTGCCCACATAGTTCACGATTGGTCGGCTAACCAATCGCAATCCAGTGGGCTGATCTTCAAAAAGCGCCGTGTGGTAGGTTAGTCGCCTTGTACGACAAGCTTCTCTACCAACGGAGCCATATTTGATATATTTAGTAATCGTCTCATAATGGTGAAAACGCACCACTCTGATTTGTAAAAATCGAACAGCCAAATGTAATTTGTGCCTTAAAATAATAAAAACAAGTGGTAACACATCAAATATGGCATCGCATATAAAAAACAAGCATGATGATGAATTTAGATGACCAAGGTGATAGCTTCGAAAACGACCACAATAGGTCAATTTTGAAAGTACACGGTGCCGAAAAGAGGGAACTTGAGATGTACCGCAGTTTGCCACAAACTTCTTCGGAAAGCAATCCTATAATTTTTTGGAGTTTGAAATATATCGAATAAACGAATTTTCGAATTTTTATCGATAATTTGGAAACGGGATCAGTTATCGGGAACACAAAATAAACGAACTGCGTAACTACACTAACCATATAACACATAGACTGGAAAACTGGAACAAATTGATGTGCACACTTATTTTTATACCCTGAACCCATTGAAAATGGGAATTCAGGGTATAATGGTTTTGTGAAATGTATGTAACAGGCAGAAGGAGACGTCGCAGACCCTATAAAGTATATATATTCTTGATCAGCATAAAAAAATAAGTTGATCTAGCCCTGTCCGTCTGTCCGTCTGTCCGTCCGTCCGTCCGTCCGTCCGTATGAACGTCGAGATTTCGGAAACTACAAAAGCTAGAGAGCTGAAATTTTACATAAATGTTAGCTACGCAATACGAGTTTATTTTGTTTTTTCGATAACTCTTCCCATTTCCAAATTATCGAAAAAAAATTGAAAATTCGTTTCCGTTTTTTAGGTTTTTTGGGTATAACTTCTACACCGTTTTAGCTAGAGACTTCAACTTTATAAATTTATATAGATATTATGGATACGCAGATTTTGTAGTTTTCAGATTTTGGATGTCAGGCTCCCTTCGCCCCAATTTGGAAAAAACACATTTCAAATACTAGAGATTTGCAATTTGGCACATGTAGATTTAGATACTCTTGATCTACTCTGAAAATTTCATGAAGATCGTCCATTTAGAAATGGAGTTATAAGCGTCCAAAGTTCAGCCCAACCCACCCCCAAGCCAGAGCGCGCGCCTCTAAGTGCGTAAAGAAGAAGAGTATCACTTTTTTGCAGGGTTCAGGGGATTTCGTAGTCGAGCAGTCTCGACTAGAGCATTCTCACTTGTTTTACATTAGAACCCCTCAACTTCGTATTTGCTCGGGTTTTTACTTTTAGGGTCGGCAGAGACAAATTGCTGATGGCAAAATCATTGCGCTTCGAGCGCTCGACGGTGACGGTCGATATTCCAAAAATGCCTGACATGTGCCGCTCTTTCCCTTGCTTTCTTTCTCTTTCTGCCCTATGCTTTTTACTCTCTGCTCTCTTCTCACAAAAATTGAAATTTCTTCTCGACGCGACCCCATTGGTTCCCTTCTGAGCGAAGAGTATACCGAATTCTTAAACAAGTCGTGCCATGCTCATGCAAAATGTTAGCGTTTTCATGATTATTTGTGAAAAGGGTATGAAAGTGGTGATGTGCATAACGAATATTATTTCCCGATGACCATACACACACATTTACACTTCCTCGCTATATGTGTAGGCATTTATGTGCTTGTGTGCGATATTCTTGCTGCCTGTAGCACTATTATCACCCCAGCAGTTGATGTTCGTTCGGTTGGGTAGCTGATGTGAGCTTGCATACGCACACACATTTAAACTAGTTCCCTATATGTGTAAGAATTTATGTGCTTGTGTGCGACATTCTTGCTGCCTGTAGCACACACATACACATTTACACTTCCTTGCTATATGTGTAGGAATTTATGTGTATCATCAATCGCCGAGTATCACTTGTATAGGCATTTGAATGAATGCTCTGCCTGGAGCATTTGCATGTTTCGTGCATGGGTCTGGAATATTGGGCGTGTGCCTACCTCAACTTTGAATTAAGTAAACGATTTTGGGTAATTTTAGTAAAAGAAAACTGAAAATGATTCATGGATAAGAATTTTTTAAAATTAATAAAACATAAAACATAATACATGTATATTTTTGTTATTAGTGGAAAATATGTCTACATAACGGATGCATATTTTTTGCATAAAAGGGTCAATTTTACCTGTATATCTAGGCATTTCTTTAAAGGGTTATATGTGACCTGAATTTGCGCAAGCATTTGAACAACTTGTCCCATTTTTGCCTATAGGGTCAAATCAGGTACTAAATATTAAAGAACAAATGATAACTGCTCAACGGGTAATACAAAATAATTGACCTTTCCTGCTATTCGAACCCAAAATCGTTTACTTAATTCAAAGTTGAGGTAGGCACACGCCCAATATTCGAGACCTATGCACGAAACATGCAAATGCCCCAGGCAGAGCATTCATTCAAATGCCTATAAAAGTGATACTCGGCGATTGTGATTATCACATCACAGACGTACACATATGTATGTATGTGTGTGTGTATGCTCACATCAGCTACCCAACCGAACGAACATCAACTGCTGGGGTGATAATAGTACTACAGGCAAATATTCTTATCGCACACAAGCACATAATCATCGGATACGATATGTGAGGCAGTATCTGCTTTTATTTCAAGCAAGATCTCGGCCAATGTCTTTATATCGAAGTTTAGTTTTGCGACTCCGCGAGAAATTGCTTCATTCAAGATCAATGTGCCGGTTGAGTATTTCACAACAATACGTGATCCCAAATTCTGGCCACCTCATGTAGTTGTCCATGAATTTAAACCTAACAAGTAAGAACGTTGCAGTTAGGCGCAACTAACAGCGAAATACTTTGTTCCCATAGATGCATCTTATTTATTTAATAAACATTCAATAAACGAAATATTTCGACAAGCAACAAACGTTTTTCCTATACATACATACATACAGATTTACACATGTACACACTATATGAGTATATACTATTTTCTATGTATGCATACAAATTTTTTTAATTTTTATACTTTGTTCCCAAAGGGAAGAAAGTATATTGGGTTTGTGCAATGTCCGTCTTGCTGTCCGCCCGTCTGTCCGTATGAACGCAATATTTTTCGACGCTTTTAGAGCTAGAGACTTGAAATTTTAAACATATTCTCATATATGCCCCCGAATTATAAAGTGTAAAAATTTTTAGGGTTGTTGAATATTTTTAAAATATCGTATCGATGATATTTTAAGTTTTGAAAAAATATCAAAATGATATTTGATATTCAACTTTAAAAATATCGATATATCGATATTTTCGATATTTTTAAAACTTTTTCCTACAATAACTTTACAATCCGACAAAAAAAAAAAAAAAAGAAAGAATAATAAGAATAACTATTTTAATATAATAATAATGACCAGTATTAAGTACTCAGAGTTTAATAAAAAAAAAAACGCGTTCTGATATGTGAGAATCCGTCATACGACTTCGTGAGCCGCAAACAACTCATTTTATTGGCGGAGCAAGTCGCTCCAAAGGCACCTAGCTACCAGGGGCTGATCGTAATTGATCTTCGATGGCCTTATGTGAATTCCAAAAAATTATAGGATTGCTTTCCCAAGAAGTTTGTGGCAAGCTGCGTTACATCTCAAGTTCCCTCTTCCGCAATACGTACTTTCAATATTGACCTATTGTGGTCGTTTTCGAAGGTATCACCTTGGTCTTCTAAATTCATCATGTTGTTTTTTATCTGCATTGCCATATTTGATGTGTTACAACTTGTTTTTATTATTTTAAGGCATACATTGCATTTTGCTGTTCCATTTTTGAAATCTGAATAATTCGTTTTAACCATTTTGATTCAGAATGCCTCACAATTTGTGTGACCAACGCTATATCAAATATATCGCAAAAATATTCGATATTTGGGCAAAAAAATATCACGATATAAATATATTTTTTTTTGTATAAAAATATCGATATATTGATATTTTGATATATTATCAACAACCCTAAAAATTTTCCCGATCCGCCCACTAGGGGCGTGGCAAATCGGAAAACTCTTCCGCCCATAAGCAAGTTATCATACTAGATGATGAGCTAGAGAGTTGCAATTTGGAATGTATACTCGGGGTGACAACCCAAATTCAAAAAGCTATGGCGGATATATCTACGCCCATTGGGGGTGTGGCAAATCGGGAAAACGTATCTTCTACACCGTTAAAGCTAGAACGCTGAAATTTAGCATGTGAGTTAATGTTATGATTCTATGAAGATCGACCAAAAAGTTATATGTCTACGCTCATTGGGGGCGTGGCAAATCGGACCTGAATATATAGTGATTTTTATACCCTGAGTCCATTGAAAATGGGAAATCAGGGTATAATGGTTTTGTTAAAAGTATGTAACAGGCAGTAGGAGGCGTGGCAGACCCCATAAAGTATATATATTCTTGATCAGGGTGACGAGAAAAGTTGATATAGCCATGTCCGTCTGTCCGTCTGTCCGTCCGTCCGTCCGTCCGTCCGTCCGTCTGTCCGTATGTTTGAACGCGTCGATTTCCGAAGATACAAAAGCTAGAGAGTTCATTCTTTTTGTATTAGGTCCGTATATTGCACGCGCAGTACGAGTTTGTTTCAGAAATTCGATAACTTGTATATTTGCAAAGTTATCGATAAATGAATTTATCGGGAACCAGTTATAGAATTCTAGCTAATTCATCTTTAGTGTTAGAGTCTCCAAGTCTTTTTAATACAATTTCGGTTTTTGTCAGATTTTGGATTCCGGTCCCCATTTCGCCCCACCACCCCCAAATATGAAAAAAAAATGCATTTCAAATACTAGAAACATGCTGTTTGGTTTAGCATATAGATATGAATATCATAATCATAATCTGAAGATATCAATACGATTGTCCATCTAGAAACAGAATTATCAATCATCAAAGTTTTCTCATCAAAACCCATGTGGCGCAGCAACAAAGGCAGCGAGACAGCAAGCCGCCTGCATTGCTCACACACATACATGCTTACAAGCGTCTGTGTGTTCGTGTTTTTGCTTGTATAGTTTCTTACGCGTAGAGAATCGAAACGAAGCATTCTTGGAATATGATTCGTTCGAAGAAGGGCTCAGGGGATTTCGTAGTCGAGCAGTCTCGACTAGTGCTGGGAAAAGATCGTATGCAGTGTATATAAACACATGTATTTGCAGTGTGTTTATATGCACATACGTGCATGCATATATTGCTCCACACAGCGACGCGAACACTATAGGAGCAACCCTCGCGACTGGAAGGGTCAGAGAGCGGACTATAGTCCGTCTCTCTCGCTCCTATAGTGTCACCAATTGGCTCGCGTCGCTCGATTGCAGGTCATAGGGCACCGTTAACCGAGGTACCGCTCCAAGTGATGGACGCTGTCTCTTTGCATAGCAACAGCGGTACTTCGGCCAACGCGAAGCTGCCGCGACATTTGGCGGCCTGCTGGCGTCATCCAGATCACGCGATTGCACCGTTATGTGGGCACGAGCGGCAGGCAGGCCCCGCTCCAAAGCCGAACAGGGCCTGCGCCGGCCCTATAAAAGGGCACCGGCGGTGTCATAGAGGCAATCAGAAAAGTACGCAAGAATCAAGAGTGAAGATCGAGAGTGAAGATCGAGAGTGAGATTCCAGTGAAAGTGCAAATACAAGTCAACGCGAGTGAAGACATCGAAGGACTACGATATCGACACAGGACACCGATATCCAGGACTCGAGGCAGACAGGACATCGTGGGAGCATCCAAAGTATCCTGGGAGGATACTGCAGACACCTATAAGGGCCCAGAAGTCTCGTCACAGAACTTGTGTAGGTTCACGCAGCCGTGCGAATAGGTAGAAATTGTGCGCATAAGAACCTAGGTGTGCCAAGAGCGAGTCCAGTAGTAGGAGTAGCCTGTACAGCCGAGCGAACAGCCGGAGTAGACAGTGCAAATCCTGGCGTGAGCTGGAGCGCTTGGGCGAATCCTGGTGCTACTGAGCCATAACTGTCTGCCCAGCCGGAGTGCGTGAACAAACATAACGCACGACGACTATACAAGTGTGTTGTATCGCCAAATAATAATAAGTATTATAACGAGAATATACCAAGTACAAATCAAACCCACAAAGTGTTATTATTCGATATCGCAAGGGCTTCAACAAATAAATTTGTTGAAACGAACTCACAGTCGGCTGAAACTGGCCCGGCTTAGACTCGGGCATAACCGAAGGTTCGTTACAACTGGCGCCCAACGTGGGGCCCTGCGATAAGAGAATAAGCAATACTTGTGAACAATGGTGCGAGCTTGGGTGTATAACCTCAAAAAGGACGATGTGCTACGATACGGCGACGAATTCGGAGTCACGCTGTCGGGCACATTGGACGTGATGCGGAGACAGTTCGGTGAGTGGGTGGAGACGAACGAGGGAAGGATCCCATATTCGCTCAGGCTCGCCGAGCTGGCGCTTCTGCATGGACGCCGCCCGTCAAATAATGAGGACGTACCAACTGTCGTCGTTGGAAACGAAGAGTACGAGAAAGATCCAAATGCGGCTATCTCTGCCATCCACCAGTGCCGCTGCGCGGCTGCAGCAGACAGAGCAATGAGCATGGAGAGCCACGTCTACACCGCAGCCTGAAATAAGGACACGAGGGCCAAGCAGCTCAGAGCAGGAGTACCCAAAGGTGGCCAAACAGGTGAGGGAGTGGAACTTCCACTTCGATGGCACCTCAAAGCCTTTGGAGTTCCTGGAGCAGGTGGAGTGGTCGGCAGACACCTATGGCCTGGATCTGGATCTGATCCCAAGAGCGATGCCGGAGCTGCTGAAAGGCATGGCTCTAAAATGGTACGTGGCCAACAATAAGCACTAGAAGACGTGGGGAACCTTCGTGAGAAGCTTCCAGGAGTTCTTCCTGCCGAGGGACTACCTAGAGGATCTCAAGGACGAGTCAAGCGTCGAAAGCAGATGGTGGACGAGCCATTCAAGATCTACATGGTGGAGATGCAGACTCTCATGCGGCCGCTGCGTTATGGGCCAGATCATGAGATGAAGCTCATATACAACAACAGCCTCCCTGATCTGCGCGCCTACGCTCGGCCGTATCAGTTTCAGAGTCTGATGGAGCTGATGAGGCTGGCCGACGAGGTTGAGGAGCTGGAGAGAAACCGCGAGAGGTTGCGTCGGCTACAGCGGCCAACACAGACGCGTTTGATGGTCATGGCGGATGACGATGGCCACAAAGAGGAGTGTCTGTGTCCTCGTCCAGCGCCAAGGACTGGTGCCCCAGGACAAAGGACACACATTCCCAATCCTGCCAGGGCATGCCGGATGTGCGGCCAGGAAGGGCACCGGGCTCTGGAGTGCCGTAACAAGGCACTAGAGTTCTACTGGCAGTGTGGACGTATAGGCGTGCGCACGATTACCTGTTGCCAGACGGGAAATGACCAGCGACACCCGCCGTCCAGGGGCAAGCGGGAGCAGCGTCAAGGAGCCCCCCAGGCGTTAGTAGGCAGCCTACATGACGAAGGGCACCAACTGACGGCGATCGTGGTCATTGGAGCCACGCAGCAGAAAGCCACGATCGACACAGGAGCCTCCAGCAGCTTTATTAGCGAAAAGCTCGCTGAAAGGCTCCAAGGAGTGGGCGTGGTGCGTGCCACAAGGCGACGCATACGTCTGGCGAACGGCAGTTGCAGTTAAGTGGACTCGCAGCTGGAGACGAAGGTCAGCCTGGGGAGTCAGCAAGTGCAGATTGCATTGCTAACTCTGCCAGGAGTGATCGACGATCTGGTGTTGGGCAGGGATTTCTTGGCCGGCATTGGCACCACATTGGAATGTGGCGGCTTGGCGCTGAGGCTTGAGCCAAGAAATCCACAGTGGGATGGACAGCGGGAGGCAAAGCTGGCAGTGGCTGTGGCCAGTGAGGAAGTGGGTCGCGAGACGCCGTTAAAGGCGACCCAGAAGGATGCAGGCCGCTTGGCCAAGAGCAAGGAGACGCCAGCTGGGACAGGATGTCGCTGGCTTCGAAAGCTGCGCCAGGGCTTGCACCGAGCTCCGCACAGGTTCCTAGACTACAGAGAAGAGTCTGGAAACTTATATCGACACATCCCGCACCAAGCCGGCCAAGATGATGTAGCTGCGTGGAGGCTGTGTGTGCCGACAGAGCGGCGCAAGCACGTGCTAGAGGTGAGCAGCCACCGCTGGCCACCTTGGGAGCAGAAAAACAATTGCTCGGGTGGCAGCGAGGTACTACTGGCCAGGGATGTACCGGGAAGTGCGCAACTACGTGCAGCGGTGCGAGCTATGCCAGCGCTACAAGTCCAGTCGGCGGCAGGCAGCCGTCCACAGGCCCGAGAAGCTCTTGGAAAAGTTGGAAAGACCAATTCAAGAGCAGGCGCGGCATTTCAACTTGCGGCGGCGGCAATGGAAGCCGGCTATTGGGGACAAGGTGTGGGCGAAAGAACGCCACTTATCCAATGCCGCGGACGGATTCGCAGCGAAGCTGGCACCGCGATACGGAGGGCCATATACGGTGGCCAAGTTTGTGTCGCCTGTCATCTGCAGCATCAACTCGGATGCCGAAAAACGGACCCGAACCGCGCATGTGACTGACCTGAATCCATGGAGAGGCGAGACGGGTGAGTCGCATGGCACTGTAGAGCAGGCTGCCTAAATTAAAAAAGAAGTGAATACACATCGCGATGTGTATTGCTCTTAAAAACACCTAAAACGATGGAAAATTGAAATTTTTATGAGAAGCAAACAGTTAAAACTGTTAACTAAGTGACGCGCAACAACAAATTTTTAAATAACGCGCGCACTGCAGTGGAAGCGAACAGTTAAAACTGTTAGCTAAGTGTCGCGCAACAACAAAATTTTAAATTGCGCGTACGTACGTACGTAACAACAACACGCACAACAAACAAGCGTACGAAACAACAACACGCTCAGCTGACAAGAGTTGGACGCGCACGCTAAACCATAAACATAAACAACAACAATGTATGCTCCGAGCAAGCGCACGCGACAACAAAAACATACACAGCTGACTACGGACAAGCGAGAGCAACGCATGAGAAAAGGTCAAGGGCCTCGCTAGAGACGAGCGAGCCCAGCGATCAGCCGTTAGCTCGTGAGAGGCGAGCGAACGCCCAGCAAACGCCGTTAGCTCGAGAGAGGCGAGCGAAAACGAGAAGAGAGCGTCAGCATGCAAAACAACCAACAACAAAATGCATACGACATGCAAAACAGCCAACAACAAAATATAGCAGCATACAAAACGGCCAACAACAACATCTACACTGCATATGACACAGGCAACAACAGTGCAAGGCAGGAGAGAGCTTGCAAGGGCATATGTTGGGCCTGTCTTAGGAGGGCAGATAAGGATGCGGGGCATGGGGATGCATTGCAACGGTATCTGAGCGATACCGTAGCCTGGAATTCAGCAACCAGGAAGGGTATGCTAGAGTAGGCCGAAATGCATCCCGTTAGATGCTGATGCCCGCGTCGTCGGCAGAGCGGCGGCGTGGGCTATATAAGAGCATGCAGGCAGAAGGCTGGGGGGGCTTTTAGAAGTTGAAACGGTGGACGTGTGCCACGCGGCTGGGTGCACACCGGTGGTTCGTTCTGAGGCGTCGGAAGAGCTTTCGGCCGATCCTCGCGCATTGGCCAGTGACTCCGCTGGAGCTATGCGCGTATGAGGAGTGCTCCGATACGCACAACCGACGCCAAATCTTCGAGCACCGGCCCCAGTCGCGAACGACGTCCACTTCGAAATTTCAAAAGGCAAATCAACACAAACAAAACACGTACAAACTGGAGAGTGGCAACAGCAAATCAACACGCTCAAACTGGTGAGTGGCTGCTGTTGGACGACGGGGAGTGTGGGCGCCTGCCACGCGGCCGGTCGCAGCGACTGGCGTGACGAGTGGAGAAAATGGCTCTGGCGAATCCTCGTGCATTGGCCAGCGATTCCGCTGGAGCTATGTGCGAACGAGGAGAGTGTTGCCATTGCCATTTCTCACCGTTGCGCCGCCGTCGACCGGTTTGCGAACGACGCCGATAATACCTGAAGTCCAACAGCACCACGAGAAAGGGGGGGGCGTGGCTCCATCCGAGAGTCCTGGAGGACACAAAGAGCCCATCCATAGGTGGAAACAACGCTTCCAGCGCCAAGGGACGAGGTGTGCCAATTGGGAGAATTGGCCATCTGACCTGCGCACCTGCGCCGCAGCCACCGGGCCAGCAATCACGAAGAGGAGTGTTTGCAGCGGCGCCCGGCGTGGGCAGAGGCGGCGGCAGGTCCATCGGGTCCAGGGGCATCATGGAGGCACCAACTCGGGCTGGAGGAGTGGAATTCACGATTAAAACACAGGAGAGAAAAATTAAAAACATCTAAGTTACTTACCAGCAACGCACGGAGTTGCCAGCAGCGAGCGGAAACCGGCTGATGAGCAGCACGGCGCTCTTAACAGAGCGTTAACAGCGATTATCGACACGCTGTGGAGCAGCGTGCCATCGATCAACGCAAGGTGGAGCAACAACGGAAGAGAGGCGCGCAATTCAAAAACACGAAGGTCGTGTTTTCCGAAGGAAGAGGGGAGTGTGAGGAGCAATATAGGTATGCACGTATGCAGTGTATATAAACACATGTATTTGCTGTGTGTTTATATGCACATACGTGCATGCATATATTGCTCCACACAGCGACGCGAACACTATAGGAGCAACCCTCGCGACTGGAAGGGTCAGAGAGCGGACTATAGTCCGTCTCTCTCGCTCCTATAGTGTCAGCAATTGGCTCGCGTCGCTCGATTGCAGGTCATAGGGCACCGTTAGCCGAGGTACCGCTCCAAGTGATGGACGCTGTCTCTTTGCATAGCAACAGCGGTACTTCGGCCAACGCGAAGCTGCCGCGACATTTGGCGGCCTGCTGGCGTCACCCAGATCACGCGATTGCACCGTTATGTGGGCACGAGCGGCAGGCAGGCCCCGCTCCAGAGCCGAACAGGGCCTGCGCCGGCCCTATAAAAGGGCACCGGCGGTGTCATAGAGGCAATCAGAAAAGTACGCAAGAATCAAGAGTGAAGATCGAGAGTGAAGATCGAGAGTGAAGATCGAGAGTGAAGATCGAGAGTGAAGATCGAGAGTGAGATTCCAGTGAAAGTGCAAATACAAGTCAACGCGAGTGAAGACATCGAAGGACTACGATATCGACGCAGGACACCAATATCCAGGACTCGAGGCAGACAGGACATCGTGGGAGCATCCAAAGTATCCTGGGAGGATACTGCAGACACCTATAGGGGCCCCGAAGTCTCGTCACAGAACTTGTGTAGGTTCACGCAGCCGTGCGAATAGGTAGAAATTGTGCGCATAAGAATCTAGGTGTGCCAAGAGCGAGTCCAGTAGTAGGAGTAGCCTGTACAGCCGAGCGAACAGCCGGAGTAGACAGTGCAAATCCTGGCGTGAGCTGGAGCGCTTGGGCGAATCCTGGTGCTGAACAAACATAACGCACGACGACTATACAAATGTGTTGTATCGCCAAATAATAATAAGTATTATAACGAGAATATACCAAGTACAAATCAAACCCACAAAGTGTTATTATTCGATATCGCAAGGGCTTCAACAAATAAATTTGTTGAAACGAACTCACAGTCGGCTGAAACTGGCCCGGCTGAGACTCGGGCATAACCGAAGGTTCGTTACAGCGTAAAGAAGAAGAGTATCACTTTTTTTGCAGGGTTCAGGGTATCTCGTAGTCGAGCCGTCTCGACTAGAGCCTTCTTACTTGTTTTGCCTGTTTTTTGGTAGTTTTTTGGCATAGAAACCCGGAGGGGCGGGTAGGGGCAGCCAAAGTTTTATTAATATGAAAGAGGACATCTTCCTTAACACGTATGTATAAGTCGCTGCCTGGGACTCGGTGGGACTCAGAAGATGCACTCCATCAAAGATGAAAAATAGTGTAAAATTAAGAGGTTAACTAAATTTAACTTAGCTCTTAAATGACAAATCGTAACAACATAATTTTATATATATATATACATATATTACTAGAAATTAATTAATCTTTAAATCGCAACCAACATGCAAACAATTGGTGCTGTATTTGTCTTGCAACTCGATTCACAAGTTGAGCATTTTTCACAAAAATGCGCTGTTGTGCAAAACTTTGCAAGTTTACCCAACTTTGAATGCATAACTACCCTTAAAATTTGTCGAATTTCAAAAATCTTACTGTCCCTTTGGACAATTTCCAATTATATGAGATCAACTTTTTGAAAATCGCTTTTCATCACTTTTCTGATTTTTGCCACGCGACGCCGGCAGAGTCCACACTGTGCGCTGCTTGGCAAGCAGTTTTTCTATGCATATATACATATGTCGGAGAATTATGTAAATAAATGTATCGATTGGCAATATCGATAGTTACGTGCTGTGGGTGGCAGTTAGGGTTACCCAAATTGCTTAGTGTGGTCCGTGTTCGTAGTGTTGGAAAATGGCAATGAGTGAGGTTACCAGAACTACGAAAAGTTGTAGAAAGAAACAATTAGAGAAATAGCGAGAGTGAACACACGTGCACGGAATGCACTGCTCCAGCGTCATGAATAAGAAAATAGTAAAAGTGGTTGTTGAACCAACTCATTTTGCAAGAAGTGCGGTTGTATTGTTTTGTTTTGTCACAAGCTGCTGATCAGCTGACTACGCCCCCATAGCTTATTGGTCTTGGGTTGTCAACCCGAGTATACATGCAAACTTTCAAGTCTCTAGTGTCAATAGTGTTCAAAATATAGCACAATTTGAAAAATCACTATATATTCAGGTCCGATTTGCCACGCCCCCAATGGGCGTAGACATATAACTTTTTGGTCGATCTTCTTAGAATCATAACATTAACGCACATAAAACATTTCAGCGTTCTAGCGGTCTAACGGTGTAGAAGATACGTTTTTCCCGATTTGCCACGCCCCCAATGGGCGTAGATATATCCGCCATAGCTTTTTGAACTTGGGTTGTCACCCCGAGTATACATTCCAAATTGCAACTCTCTAGCTCATCATCTAGTATGATAACTTGCTTATGGGCGGAAGAGTTTTCCGATTTGCCACGCCCCTAGTGGGCGGATCGGGAAAATTTTTACACTTTATAATTCGGGAGCATATATGAGTATATGTTTAAAATTTCAAGTCTCTAGCTCTAAAAGCGCCGAAAAATATTGCGTTCATACGGACAGACGGACAGACGGACGGACAGCAAGACGGACATTGCACAAACCCAATATACTTTCTTCCCTTTGGGAACAAAGTATAAAAATCGAAACAAATCTCATCCTATTTCTTTGAATTTACCTTCGGTGCAATCAACATCAATTATTACACCAAAAAACTAAATATGTTTCATTCTTCTTCTCAGCTTTCACTCATTTACCAAAATGTAGACTTGATCGTTCGATGCGTAAAGGTGGTGGGGTGTTAATTGCTTTTAAATCTAGTATCCACTCCGAATTATTTACCTTTTATTATGTTCATGATGTGGAGATTATTGGGGTTAAATTAATGATTCCATCCTGCTCATTGTTTATTACATGTTCTTATATCCCTCCCTCTTCTGATATGCAGGTTTATACTCAACATATAACCTGTATTAAAGAAATTTATGAACATGTAACTGATAGAGACTTTCTTCTTGTGTTGGGTGATTTCAATATTCCTAACACTTCTTGGTCCTCAACTTGTAATGCAAATTACTTTATTCCGACAATTGATCACTATCTTTTTGATGAATTGTTTAATCTTTCTATGTTTCAGATGAACCCCATTTCTAACCATCTGAATCGCACGCTTGATCTTGTGTTCATTAATCATGACTCCATCATTAATGTCCAATGACCAGAGGATTTGCATCACCCCACTTTAGAGGTTTTATTATCTATTGATAATCCTCTAACTTATTCATCTTTGCCTGCTAATTTAAGCCGCTGTTATCGTAAATGCAATTTTAATGCAATTTGCTTAATGAATTAATTAATTCAAAAGACTGGTCGGTCTCTTCTTTCTGAGTCGGTTGATATTATTTTGGCAGCATCGATTTTTTATACTACCTTAAACTCTATTCTGGATGTGTGCGTCCCTCTCTTTCGCATATTGCCCCGTTCAAATAAACCGCCATGGTTTACAAAGACTCTTTCGAATTTAAGAAACATTAAAACTAAATGTTTTAAAATTTTTAAAAGGTCTGGTTCAAGTGTTGACTGGTCTAAATATTCCGTTACCAAGTCAAACTTAAGTCTTTTAAATTCTCGGTGTTATGAGAATTACCTTGTACGTTGCAAACGACAGTTTGCTCGAGATCCTAAACAATTTTACTCATTTGTAAATTTGAAGCGTAAGTCTCCTGGTTTGCCATCGTCATTTGTCCTTGGTGCTAAAAAAAAACTTGTACTGATCAAGATTCCTCTGATCTTTTTGCGAAAACATCAACCTTGCAACATTTCTGCAAATCGATTATTCAACCATCCCAACATGGTTTTATTCAGAATCGATCAACATCCTCGAATTTACTTCACTTGTCAATGATAGTTTTTCTAAAAAAAAATGCAAACTGATGTTATTTATACTGATTTCAGTAAAGCATCATATACTAATTCTGAAGCTTGAACGTTTAGGATTTTCCTCTAAACTTGTGTCCTGGAGTTCATCCTATTTGAACGGTAGAACCCAAAGAGTCTTGCTGAGAACACCTACTTCTAAACTTATCTTTGTTTCGTCTGGTGTTCCTCAAGGTAGCCATTTAGGACCATCACTCTTTTCGCTTTTTATTAATGACCTTCCTAGTTGCATCTCTTATTCTACCATATTTATGTATGAGGATGATGTAAAACTTTGCCTTCCATACTCCAGTGCAAATGGGCATCTACACCTTCAAGATGACCTTAATGCATTTCAATCTTGGTGTGTGGTGAACCAGTTGCACCTAAATTGCTCAAAGTGTATGACTATGACTTTCAGTCGTTCCGTTCCTCATATTGTTGACTAAAAAATTAGTGAAATTTCCTTACAACGCATCTTTACAGTCAAAGATCGTGGTGTTCTCTTTGACAGTAAACTTAATTTCAATCTTCATATTTCTACCATCATAAATGAAGCCAAAAGCGTGCTTGGCTTTATTAAACGTTGGTCTAAAGAATTTAAAGATCCTTTTATTACCAAACAATTATTTATTTCGCTTGTACGTCCTATCTTAGAGTATTGCTCAGTTGTTTGGTCTCCGCAACATAAACTGTATCAAGATCGTATTGAATCAGTCCAAAAACAGTTTCTTCTTTTTGCCCTAAGGGATCTTAACTGGGACAGTAATTTACGATTACCGTCTTACCATAGTAGGCTTCAGCTCATTGATCTTCCATCGTTAGTGAATCGCAGAACAATTTTAGGAATTGATTTTCTGCACAAAGTAATTAACGGTAATATTGATTCGTCCTTTTTGTTGATGCGTCTTCATTTCTCGGTTCCGTCCCGAACAACTAGACATTATCGTCCGCTTCATTTACCTATATGCACTACGGATTATTCTTTGCATAGTGCGTTTCATGTTCTGTGTGTTAATTTTAATAAATATTATCACGTATTTTCCTTAGAGCTCTCTCTTCCTAAAATTAAATCGTTGCTTTTAGCACACCTTAGGAAAATCACTCGCAATGCACAGGCATAAGCTACATTATGTTGCTATTGTTGCTTGCAGTGATTTCTCTTCTTTTAATCTATCTTTCAATATTGTTAATATCTTCCTTTGTTTCTTTACTTATTTTTATTTTACTTTAATTTATTTTTTATTTTTACTTTTTTTTAATTTTAAGAATTATTAAATTGTAATTATATTAATTATATTTAATCTTTGCATATTTTCAATAGTTCTCACTGACTATATTTGGCTGTGAATTGGGGCATAGCTGGCCGGACTGGCAAATAAAACACCCCCATCGGGTTGGTGATTCTATTGTTATAATTGTATTTTTGTAGGCTATTTCGACTCTCGTTATGTCAATATTTTTTAAATAAATAAATAAATAAATGCTTTTCGTCCTATTGGATTGTGCTGCGTATGTTTCTAAGAACATCTACGTAGCTTTGTCCACCTTCCGGTTTTATGAGGACTGCTTCTGTTCGGAGGGGCTTCTTTTTCTCTTTTTTTTAGCGTTTTTGGTGCTACTTTTGGCTTCTCTCCGGCTGCCGAAGTTGCTTTTTCCGCTCTTTGGTGCGAGGCACCTTTTTTGGTAACTTTTTGCCAAAGATTTTGTGGTCTTTCGCAGAGTTTTTTACCAGACTCTGACTCTAGGGGGCTAGAGGCCTGTCTCTTTTGTATAGTGGGTGTTCCCACTGATTCAGAGCTCTTTGCCTCTCTCTCTATTAATGGCTATTGCTTCTGCTTATTAGCTTCACCCTCGATCTTCTTCCAGGAGCTCCTGCAGTGTCCTAAGACATCGAGCAGTTCGTCCAAGTCCGATACCCCGCTTCTTACGTCCAGGCTAATGTTTTTTTGTTTAGCCACAGCGGTTTTTATACGCCGCAATGCCTGACGGCATTTCAGGATGGCATCCTCCTCCTTAGTGACATCACCACCCCTGCATTAGTGCTTGGGGCGCCTGCTTCCGTCGCGGTTGCTTTTGGAGTTTCCTCCACGCCTTTTGATGCAGATGCTACCGGGCTTCGCTGTATCTTTGAGCTTTTACCAAAGCCCAACCTTGGGTCAGTGAAACGAGAGTCACTTTCCATTTTTGGTGTTTCGTCGGTCTTCTTGTTGTTGTTGTGGTTGTTGTTCATTTTTTGTTTTTTGGGTCCCAACTCCAAGCCGCTATCTCAGCTCGAATGTACAGTCACTCAGACGATCCTCATGGTTGTCTGTGCAGAGCAGGGACGACATGCGAGGGTTGACGCTGGACCTTATGGTAGCCAGCGTTCAGAGCCAAGATCTTGTGCAGATTAAGGATATATATCAACTTAAACCTGTACCACCAAAAATTAACTTGGCGACGAGCTTCGAACATACTTGGAGGCCTGCCAGGGTTTTAACGGGACGGAGGCAGCAGCAGCATTATCCTAGAAGCCATTTCTGCAAGATGTCACTCTTGCTTACCTAGAATGCTACTCCTGTCAACCCAGGTGCAAACATTTCCAAAATCGCATATTTTTTCATAGTCCGTGGTCAGTCAAAGTTCCATCTTTCTGTTTTTTCTGAAGTCGCTGCCCACATAGTTCACGATTGGTTGGCTGACCAATCGCAATCCAGTGGGCTGATCTTCAAAAAGCGCCGTGTGGTAGGTTAGTCGCCTTGTACGACAAGCTTCTCTACCAACGGAGCCATATTTGATATATTTAGTAATCGTCTCATAATGGTGAAAACGCACCACTCTGATTTGTAAAAATCGAACAGCCAAATGTAATTTGTGCCTTAAAATAATAAAAACAAGTGGTAACACATCAAATATGGCATCGCATATAAAAAACAAGCATGATGATGAATTTAGATGACCAAGGTGATAGCTTCGAAAACGACCACAATAGGTCAATTTTGAAAGTACACGGTGCCGAAAAGAGGGAACTTGAGATATACCGCAGTTTGCCACAAACTGCAGCAACTGCGCAAAGCAATCCTATAATTTTTTGGAGTTTGAAATATATCGAATAAACGAATTTTCGAATTTTTTATCGATAATTTGGAAACGGGATCAGTTATCGGGAACACAAAATAAGCTCGTACTGCGTAACTACACTAACCACATAACACATAGACTGGAAAACTGGAACAAATTCATGTGCACACTTATTTTTTTACATTGTAACCCCATCAACTTCGTATTTGCTCGGGTTTTTATACCCTGAACCCATTGAAAATGGGAATTCAGGGCATAATGGTTTTGTGAAATGTATGTAACAGGCAGAAGGAGACGTCGCAGACCCTATAAAGTACATATATTCTTGATCAGCATAAAAAAATAAGTTGATTGAGCCCTGTCCGTCTGTCTGTCCGTCCGTCCGTCCGTCCGTATGAACGTCGAGATTTCGGAAACTACAAAAGCTAGAGAGCTGAAATTTCCCATGAACACTCGTATGTTAGCTACGCAATACGAGTTTATTTTGTTTTTTCGATAACTCGTCCCAGTTCCAAATTATCGATAAAATTCGTTTACTTTTTTTAAGGTTTTTTTGGGTATAACTTCTACACCGTTTTAGCTAGAGACTTCAACTTTATAAATTTATATAGATATTATGGATACGCAAATTTTGTTTCAAATACTAGAGATTTGCAATTTGGCACATAGGTAGATTTTGATACTCTTCATCTACTCTGAAGATTTCATGAAGATCGTCCATTCAGATGGAGTTATAAGCGTCCAAAGTTCAGCCCAACCCACCCCCAAGACAAAGCAGCAACTGCGCAGTTAGCAGAGCGTGCGCTCAAAAGTCGGTAAAGAAGAAGAGTATCACTTTTTTGCAGGGTTCAGGGGATTTCGTAGTCGAGCAGTCTCGACTAGAGCCTTCTCACTTGTTACTTTTAGGGTCGGGAGAGACAAATTGCTGATGGCAAAATCATTGCGCTTCGAGCGCTCGACGGTGACGGTCGATATTCCAAAAATGCCTGACATGTGCCGCTCTTTCCCTTGCTTTCTTTCTCTTTCTGCCCTATGCTTTTTACTCTCTGCTCTCTTCTCACAAAAATATATGTATTCTGGCACAAACAGCAAGCAGCTCACAAAAATTGAAATTTCTTCTCGACGCGATCCCATTGGTTCCCTTCTGAGCGAAGAGTATACCGAATTCTTAAACAAGTCGTGCCATGTTCATGCAAAATGTTAGCGTTTTCATGATTATTTGTGAAAAGGGTATGAAAGTGGTGATGTGCATAACGAATATTATTTCCCGATGACCATACACACACATTTACACTTCCTCGCTATATGTGTAGGCATTTATGTGCTTGTGTGCGATATTCTTGCTGCCTGTAGCACTATTATCACCCCAGCAGTTGATGTTCGTTCGGTTGGGTAGCTGATGTGAGCTTGCATACGCACACACATTTAAACTAGTTCCCTATATGTGTAAGCATTTATGTGCTTGTGTGCGACATTCTTGCTGCCTGTAGCACACACATACACATACACATTTACACTTCCTTGCTATATGTGTAGGCATTTATGTGCCTGTGTGCGATACACTTGCTGCATGTAGCAATTCTAATTTCCCAGCGATTGTTGTAGCTGATGTTAGCCTACACACACACATACATATATGTACGTTTGTGATGTGATAATCACAATCGCCGAGTATCACTTTTATAGGCATTTGAATGAATGCTCTGCCTGGGGCATTTGCATGTTTCGTGCATGGGTCTCGAATATTGGGCGTGTGCCTACCTCAACTTTGAATTAAGTAAACGATTTTGGGTAATTTTAGTAAAAGAAAACTGAAAATGATTCATGGATAAGAATTTTTTAAAATTAATAAAATATGTCTACATAACGGATGCATATTTTTTGCATAAAAGGGTAATTTTTACCTGTATATCTAGGCATTTCTTTAAAAGGGTTATATGTGACCTGAATTTGCGCAAGCATTTGAACAACTTGTCCCATTTTTGCCTATAGGGTCAAATCAGGTACTAAATATTAAAGAACAAATGATAACTGCTCAACGGGTAATAAAAAATAATTGACCTTTCCTGCAATTCGAACCCAAAATCGTTTACTTAATTCAAAGTTGAGGTAGGCACACGCCCAATATTCGAGACCCATGCACGAAACATGCAAATGCCCAGGCAGAGCATTCATTCAAATGCCTATAAAAGTGATACTCGGCGATTGTGATTATCACATCACAGACGTACACATATGTATGTATGTGTGTGTGTATGCTCACATCAGCTACCCAACCGAACGAACATCAACTGCTGGGGTGATAATAGTACTACAGGCAAATATTCTTATCGCACACAAGCACATAATCATCGGATACGACATGTGAGGCAGTATCTGCTTTTATTTCAAGCAAGATCTCGGCCAATGTCTTTATATCGAAGTTTAGTTTTGCGACTCCGCGAGAAATCAAGTTCAATGTGCCGGTTGAGTATTTCACAACAATACGTGATCCCAAATTCTGGCCACCTCATGTAGTTGTCCATAAATTTAAACCTAAAAATCGAAACAAATCTCATCCTATTTCTTTGAATTTACCTTCGGTGCAATCAACATCAATTATTACACCAAAAAACTAAATATGTTTCATTCTTCTTCTCAGCTTTCACTCATTTACCAAAATGTACGTGGCTTGAAATCTAAACTTAAAAGTCTATACTTGCATAGTATTAGTGTTCAATATGACATTATTGCCTTCACTGAAACATGGTTAAGTCATAACATTCATAATGGTGAGATTCTTGCAAGTAATTTCACTATTTATAGACTTGATCGTTCGATGCGTAAAGGTGGTGGGATGTTAATTGCTTTTAAATCCAGTATCCACTCCGAATTATTTACCTTTTATTATCTTCATGATGTGGAGATTATTGGGGTTAAATTAATGATTCCATCCTGCTCATTGTTTATTACATGTTCTTATATCCCTCCCTCTTCTGATATGCAGGTTTATACTCAACATATAACCTGTATTAAAGAATTTTATGAACATGTAACTGATAGAGACTTTCTTCTTGTGTTGGGTGATTTCAATATTCCTAACACTTCTTGGTCCTCAACTTGTAATGCAAATTACTTTATTCCGACAATTGATCACTATCTTTTTGATGAATTGTTTAATCTTTCTATGTTTCAGATGAACCCCATTTCTAACCATCTGAATCGCACGCTTGATCTTGTGTTCATTAATCATGATTCCATCATTAATGTCCAATGACCAGAGGATTTGCATCACCCCACTTTAGAGGTTTTATTATCTATTGATAATCCTCTAACTTATTCATCTTTGCCTGCTAATTTAAGCCGCTGTTATCGTAAATGCAATTTTAATGCAATTTGCTTAATGAATTAATTAATTCAAAAGACTGGTCGGTCTCTTCTTTCTGAGTCGGTTGATATTATTTTGGCAGCATCGATTTTTTATACTACCTTAAACTCTATTCTGGATGTGTGCGTCCCTCTCTTTCGCATATTGCCCCGTTCAAATAAACCGCCATGGTTTACAGAGACTCTTTCGAATTTAAGAAACATTAAAACTAAATGTTTTAAAATTTTTAAAAGGTCTGGTTCAAGTGTTGACTGGTCTAAATATTCCGTTGCCAAGTCAAACTTCAGTCTTTTAAATTCTCGGTGTTATGAGAATTACCTTGTACGTTGCAAACGACAGTTTGCTCGAGATCCTAAACAATTTTACTCATTTGTAAATTTGAAGCGTAAGTCTCCTGGTTTGCCATCGTCATTTGTCCTTGGTGTTAAAAAAAAAACTTGTACTGATCAAGATTCCTCTGATCTTTTTGCGAAAACATCAACCTTGCAACATTTCTGCAAATCGATTATTCAACCATCCCAACATGGTTTTATTCAGAATCGATCAACATCCTCGAATTTACTTCACTTGTCAATGATAGTTTTTCTAAAAAAAAATGCAAACTGATGTTATTTATACTGATTTCAGTAAAGCATCATATACTAATTCTGAAGCTTGAACGTTTAGGATTTTCCTCTAAACTTGTGTCCTGGAGTTCATCCTATTTGAACGGTAGAACCCAAAGAGTCTTGCTGAGAACACCTACTTCTAAACTTATCTTTGTTTCGTCTGGTGTTCCTCAAGGTAGCCATTTAGGACCATCACTCTTTTCGCTTTTTATTAATGACCTTCCTAGTTGCATCTCTTATTCTACCATATTTATGTATGAGGATGATGTAAAACTTTGCCTTCCATACTCCAGTGCAAATGGGCATCTACACCTTCAAGATGACCTTAATGCATTTCAATCTTGGTGTGTGGTGAACCAGTTGCACCTAAATTGCTCAAAGTGTATGACTATGACTTTCAGTCGTTCCGTTCCTCATATTGTTGACTAAAAAATTAGTGAAATTTCCTTACAACGCATCTTTACAGTCAAAGATCGTGGTGTTCTCTTTGACAGTAAACTTAATTTCAATCTTCATATTTCTACCATCATAAATGAAGCCAAAAGCGTGCTTGGCTTTATTAAACGTTGGTCTAAAGAATTTAAAGATCCTTTTATTACCAAACAATTATTTATTTCGCTTGTACGTCCTATCTTAGAGTATTGCTCAGTTGTTTGGTCTCCGCAACATAAACTGTATCAAGATCGTATTGAATCAGTCCAAAAACAGTTTCTTCTTTTTGCCCTAAGGGATCTTAACTGGGACAGTAATTTACGATTACCGTCTTACCATAGTAGGCTTCAGCTCATTGATCTTCCATCGTTAGTGAATCGCAGAACAATTTTAGGAATTGATTTTCTGCACAAAGTAATTAACGGTAATATTGATTCGTCCTTTTTGTTGATGCGTCTTCATTTCTCGGTTCCGTCCCGAACAACTAGACATTATCGTCCGCTTCATTTACCTATATGCACTACGGATTATTCTTTGCATAGTGCGTTTCATGTTCTTTGTGTTAATTTTAATAAATATTATCACGTATTTTCCTTAGAGCTCTCTCTTCCTAAAATTAAATCGTTGCTTTTAGCACACCTTAGGAAAATCACTCGCAATGCACAGGCATAAGCTACATTATGTTGCTATTGTTGCTTGCAGTGATTTCTCTTCTTTTAATCTATCTTTCAATATTGTTAATATCTTCCTTGTTTCTTTACTTATTTTTATTTTACTTTAATTTATTTTTTATTTTTACTTTTTTTTTAATTTTAAGAATTATTAAATTTTAATTATATTAATTATATTTAACACTTTCTTTGCATATTTTCAATAGTAATCACTGACTATATTTGGCTGTGAATTGGGGCATAGCTGGCCGGACTGGCAAATAAAACACCCCCATCGGGTTGGTGATTCTATTGTAATAATTGTATTTCTTGTAGGCTATTTCGACTCTCGTTATGTCAATATTTTTAAAATAAATAAATAAATAAATGCTTACACATATAGGGAGGAAGTGTAAATATGTGTGTGTATGGTCATCGGGATATAATATTCGTTATGCACATCAACACATGCCACATGAACATGCCACTTATATACAAATATTAAAAATAGGCAATAGTCGATAGCCTGCGCGAGTTAGCAGCGGATAACAATACGCTGTTCCCCACCTAAGCCCTTCGCACTTCAAGCTGACTACGGTCATGAGTGCCAGATCGCACTCACTCAACTCACTTAACATATACATATGTGCGCAGCTACATTGAGTGGATGCGCTTTCGGGCATTTCTGGAGAATAGTATTTTTTCTCAGGAAGAGACAAATATCGCATCGGCTAGAGCCCCGTTTTGAGCAGCGAGTGCTGAGTGAGTTTCGGCGAAAAATAGAAAAGACCGACGACTGCCAGAGAACGATGCTCACGCTCACTCTGATTCTCAACTTGGAAGCGAACGGATCAACTGTGCGAATGTGAAAAAACCCTAAGAAATAAAATATAAAATCGATCACTTCTATAAATTACGTATTTGATTTACATAAGAATTATTCTACTTATACACAACCTCGGCCACGATTGGGTCGCCCATGCTCCCGGACGATAACTGGCGCAGCTGGTAAACAACGGAAAACAGCGGAAAATTATGCCTTTGCATTGCTTCTCGATCACGCATTGATCTGCGCTTCTTTTAAATACGCAGGCCGGACAACACTCAGCGGCAGCGCAACAACGCCGTCGCCTCACTCGTACGGTACTTTGGCGCCAGACATATTCTATGCTGTATGCTATGCCAAATTCTACGCTGTAGTCAAATTCTAAGAACGGTTTTACAATATACCAAACTCATTACGCAGTTGCGTCTTGCAAGCACAGTGGGCGAACTGTGCTTATAATGTGACAGACATATACAGTGGTCAAAATTCGTTCATAATGCGACACGGCCATCCTGACAAATCACACGTCCTCGTGTGTCGATTGTTCATTCAAATATATTTTGTTATTCATTTATTTTCTATTCAAATATCCAATAATTCACAAATTTATAGTCAACTTAATATAATAACAATATTTTGTCTTAGGCAATTTACATTGTTTCTTCTCTGTTTTCTTTCCATTTCCTCTTTCATTACATTATTTACATTCCGTGAAAAGAACTTCATACATTTATCTCTTTTACAGCATACCTTTCTTTACAACGTATAATTTCATTCAACAGTGCCATCTTGACCGCCGCCATAACACTCTCGTTGTAGTGCGGTCCTCTGTTGACCCTCGCCACAACACTCTCGTTGTGGTGCGGTCCTCTGTTGACCCCCGCCACAACACTCTCGTTGTGGTGCGGTCCGTTCTCTCATTAACGCTCTCGGAGCCTTATCATATATATATTTTTTTTTTGCATACTGTCTCTATTTTTCACAAATTTTCAATTAGTTCGTTGTTTGGTAATGCTCTCAAGAAATCATGTGAATATTTATATTTACGTTTACTTGTTAATGATTTCAATACATATCTATCTCCATCTAGAATTTCAATTACTACGAACGGGCCTTTAAATTTAGGATCAAGCTTAGTTTGGTGACGTTCTTCATTCCTTAGCAACACGTGGTCACCTACATTATATTTTACGATTTTTGCTTTGTTACTATCAAACCTAATTTTGTCTTTTCGTGCATTCTCTTCCATATTTCGATTGGCTTGTTCCCTGATATGTTGCCTGTCCAGCACGTCTTCATTTTCAATGATCGGCAGTAGACCAAAAGGTCTACCTTCCTTCCCAATTAGTAGTTCTAATGGGCTAAACTTAGTCACTCTATGTACTGTACAATTCATTGCTAATTGTACCTCAGGTAACGCGTCCTGCCATGATCTCTGACTAGATTCTACTGCGGTCAAGATGTTTTTAAGCGTACTCATCACTCGTTCAACCTGACCGTTTGCCCTACTCGCGGCTGTAGCAATCAAATGTAGATTAATTTTCTTATGAGAACAAAATTCACGAAAACCTGCGCTTGCAAAACATCGACCTTGGTCCGCAATTATTCTGGTGAGCAAGCCAAATAAATAAAAGACAGACTTTAGGGCCTTGATACAACTTTCTGTATTTAAGTTTATCGTGTGATAAAAATAAACAAACTTCGTAAATGCATCTATTATAACAATGACATATTCCTTCAAGTCATTTTTGCCACTCAGTTTGCCAGTTATGTCAACATGTATCGTGTGCCACGGTATGTCTATCTTGGGGATAGGATGCAGTTCTGCTTGTACTCTTCCGACGGGTTGCTTAGATAATTTGCAAGTGATGCAATTTTCTACGAATCTACGTACATATTCTGACATATTTTCAAACCAGTAGTACTCATAAACCTTATCCAATGTCTTTTCCCAACCCAGATGCATAATTGATTCATGGACATGATTTATGATTGCCCATCTAAAGGCCCTTGGGATTACAGGCAAATACTTGCTTTTACCATTTCTTTGAATTTTTCTATGTAGTATTCCACTACGCAGCTCATATGTTTTGCTTAGACTTTCTGGCAACTCATTATTCTTTAGTTTCGTGGATACATCTAATATTTCGGAATCCCGCTGTTGTTCCGAAATCAACCAATTATCGGTTATCTCAGTCAAATTAATTCTCATTTCTATTGTTTTATTCAGACAGAAATTTTTCTCAGGTAGTGGATTTCGAGAAAGAAAGTCTACGTGCGCCATTCGCTCTCCTTTTCTATACTCTATATCGAAATCGTAAGGCTCTAGAAACGCCCACCACCTGTGCACTCTTTGAGTTAAATCTAATTTAGTACGGCTAGCCTTTAGAGAATTGCAGTCTGTAAATACGACAAATTTTCGTCCTTGAAGATAATGCCTGAAATGTTTGATACTATTAACAACTGCCAGCGTCTCGAGTTCATATGAGTGGTACTTGGATTCGGCCGGAGATGTACATTTGCTGTAATACTCTACCACATGGGGTTTGTTTTCAATTTTTTGCAGCAGAACCGCTCCATAACCACATGAACTAGCATCCGTGTGTAACTCTATTGGGAACTGCGGATCAAATATGATCAACAACGGTGCCTGTGTTAATATGGTTATTATTTTTAATCGTATTTGCTCATGTTCTGGTTGCCAAATAAATTCTGAATTTTTCTTTGAAGTAAGCTTATACAAAGGTTTGGGCGTCTCAGAAAATTTCGGAACAAATTGGCGGAAATAGGAGTCTAAACCTATAAATTGTCTTAATTGAGACACTGTTTGTGGGGGTGGCAGGGACACCAAAGCCCGTATGTTACGTACATTTGGTCTGATTTCTCCGTTTCTTATTTCAAATCCCAAATACTGTATACTAGTTTTGAGGAAAGAACATTTGGTCACGTTAAATGAAAATCCAACCTTACTTAAAGTTTCTAACACAGTGTTTAACCGGTCTAGCGCTTCTTTTTAGTTTCGGCAACAATCAATACATCATCAATATAAACTATTACAAACGTATATGCTAGTGCTCCCAACGCTTTCATAATCGCCCGTTGAAACACGGAAGGTGCATTTTTCAAGCCAAACGGTATTGTCAAAAACTCATATTGCCCTTCGGGGGTTACAAAAACGGTTCGTTCAATTGAATTGAATAAAATCCACTTCCCATATCTAAACAGGAGAAATATTTTGCTCCGCGAAGCCGAACTATCTGATCTGAGATGAGGGACAACGGATACCTGTCAGCAACCGTATTATCGTTCAACATACGATAATCTACACAAAGACGATCAGTGCCATTTTTCTTTTTAACTAACAGCATAGGGCTGGCGAAAGGCGAATTACTTCGACGGATAATATTTGATTTTAACAATTCATCAATTTTTCCCCGCACGTGTTCTTTTTCTTCTACACTAAGTCTATAAGGTCGACGCTGTACTGTCTTTTGTGGGTCTATTAGTCTAATTTCCAGTTGTCCCGTACTGACTCTAGTCCTTGGAATTCCGTCAATAAAGTGATCAGAGTAACGTTTCAATATATTTGTTAAGGCTGACTTATCCGATTCATTAAGATCGGCATCAAATTGTATAGCATTTTCGTGATCAATCAAAGTTATGCAGGCAACCGTATTTGTTTTGTAAATTTGGAATTTGTCAGCATCCATTGCTACAGTGAAGCCAAGGCTAAGAATTTCACGACCAATCAACACATCGTGCTTCAGAAACTTATCCATAACCACGTGTAACAAAATCTCAAAACAATATTCCTCAATATTTATATTACATAATAGAGTGGCTGCTGATGTCTCGACGCCCACAAACCGTTGGATAAATAAATCCTTGAATTGTGGCCACGTAATATCGGCGAAACATATTTGTGGCAGCCATTGTGATGCGCTGCCTTCCAGCGCCTTGCTCAACACGATAACTAGGCCGCTGCCTTTGAGCTCGTTGTCCGCGAAAATAAGGTCTGCCGTTGTGCACCAAGCTGAGGCATCCACTCCAGGAATATCGGGGTTGAACTTGGGCAGCGATATGTGTGTTGCCCTTCCATCGTTTTCCTGGGCTCTCGGTGCTTGCATATTTTTTATTATATCCATTAGATTTCGGTTTTGGATTTGCAACGCAGTCAAATAAGAATTGGTGATTTCGTTAGTAGGCATGGCGAATCCCACTTCTGATGGCGCAGAGTTGTTACTTTTCTGAGTCTCTTCCATTATGTCGTCACACACAAACTAATTTAGAGCGAAGTGAATTCCGACCGGCGCGTGTAATCGTCTGAATGCGACTGCCTTTGCATTGCATTCTCGATCACGCATTGATCTGCGCTTCCTTTAAATACGCAGGCCGGACTACACTCAGCGGCAGCGCAACAACGCCGTCGCCTCACTCGTACGGTACTTTGGTGCCAGACATATTCTATGCTGTATGCTATGCCAAATTCTACGCTGTAGTCAAATTCTAAGAACGGTTTTACAATATACCAAACTCATTACGCAGTTGCGTCTTGCAAGCACAGTGGGCGAACTGTTCTTATAATGTGACAGACATATACAGTGGTCAAAATTCGTTCATAATGCGACTCATACATGTGTATACATTTGCATACATACGATTGAATTGAAATAAAACATATAAATATTGTGGTTTCCAAATGGTTAAAGAGAACGGTGCAGTGTATTACGTTGAGAATCAAATTAATTGAAGTTGAAGTTGGTACCGAAATACAAAAGGCCTAAACTTAGTTTGTCGTTATACAAGTACAAATGACGAGGCTGTGCGTTATGCCTGTGTGGATTCTATCGCTGAAGCCGCTATCGTATATGATCAGGCATCACACGTCAATACGTCAACACTGACAACTGTATTTCACTAATTCTCACGATGGAAGTTACAGTTGATCAGAAACACGAATACTACGCCACCATTATCTTACCTAAACCTAGGTTGTCGTTTATATAAGTACAAATGACGAGGCTGTGCGTTATGCCTGTGTGGATTCTATCGCTGAGGCCGCTATCGTATATGATCAGGCATCACACCACGTCAAATTTTTACATATACATATATACAACACTGACATCTGTATTTCACTAATTCTCACGATGGAAGTTACAGTTGATCAGAAACACATAAACCACAGAAACACTCACAAGTGCAATACAATTCAACAATATAAATCGTGTGATCTCCATGTGGTTAAACAAAAAAAAAAAAAAAAACAAAAAAAAAGTAATAATTAAATAAATGCACAACTTCACAACCTGTCGCTACAAACAATTCCATATATATATATTCAGAAATATAAACTATTTTAATAATTATCACACAGATTACAGACAATACACCGAGTTCGAAGATACAACCCGATCACCACACAACAACGCAGACAATACTCAAGATAATCTAATTATAAACAAAAAAAATAATTATTATTAATTAAGCTAACGTAAGAAAACATACGAAATTCAATACTCAATGTCAAAAAAAATTATTTCCAAATATTCTCCCAAATACTAGGGCAAGAACTAGGTCAGGACTTAGTATTCAAAATTTTGCGTTAGTAGCCGAACAAGAAGAAGAAATAGCTGAGATAACCCGCCAGAAAGAAACGATCCAAACTTCACAAACAAGAATGGACTCGGTCAGATCCTCGGTCCCACTGACCCCAACTGTCAGTGCTACCACAAACATATCCACAATACTCACTCCAACCGAAATTTTAGCCTTTGTAAAAGAACTGCAAACATTTGACGGAACACCAACAACATTAGACAAATTTATTACAAACGTCGAGGAAATTATTATGTTAATAAGGGGCACGGACCAAGCACTTTTTTAACAACTTGTGCTCCGAGCTATTCGTAATAGAATTATAGGAAGAGCTGACGAGGGATTGACACTAGCTAACACCAGCCTAGTTTGGGATAATAGCAAGGAAAATTTGTATAGGCTGTATGGCAACAAAAAACCCGAAGCCACCCTACTTATGGAAATGCAGACCCTCCAAGATGGCCTATCTTTGGGACAACTTTTCTTCGGCATATGCAAAATTAGGGAGCAACTTTACTCTTTGCTTAGAAACAGTACCGAAAGCCCAGAGGGTCAAGCTATAAAGAAACGCCTTTACAACGACGTTGCCCTTAATGCATTCATTATGGGACTACGTGATCCTCTCAGATCGGTTATCAGGGCTAGAGACCCCAGTACTTTAGAACGGGCATACGAAATATGTCAAATCGAACTTACCTACTCAAAGCCGAGATACACAGATAGGCGCAGAAACTATGTATAATTATAACAATCAGAGGTCTAACGATTACAGCCACTACAAACAAAAATCAGGTTACAATAGACAACACAACAACAATCATATCCCTTATAACACAGACAACCGACGTACAAATAATTACAATAACCAATCTCAAAACCCTTTTAGGAACAATGAACAGAGACATTTAAACAATATAGAAACGCAAGACCCTAATTCATGCAACATCAACGATTCCGCACATTTTCTTACAACCGCCTCCCCGCCCCCGAAAAACATTTGAGTCAATCTAAATACGAAGCATGTCTACCATACATAATAATAACTTCCTTTAATAATACACCATTGAAATTTCTGATAGATACTGGATTAACAAACTCTTTTATTGAACCAAAATTAATAACGCTAGACAAGGTGACAACACTGAACATACCCATTAGAATAAATACCGTTCTTAGCAGTCACGAAATTACAAACTCTACAAACATCCTTCTATTCAAAGAATTCAACGAGGCAACAAACATACAACTATTAATTTTCAAATTCCACACCTTCTTTAACGGCCTTCTAGGTATGGACATACTAACAAAACTAAGTGCAAAAATTGACTTACAAACACAACAGCTAGTAACTCTTCTTGCAACTGTACCCATCCTCACGAGAGTCTACACTGCCATTCACGTACACGAAATCTGTAGCTCTAGCAAGACATTATTACCTTTGCCAGTCCAAGCGCCAGACGGCGATTTCTATTTACCAAAAACAACACTAGGAAAACACCTTACCATTTCTGGTGGATTATACACCACTACCAAAGGTGTTGCAAACTTCGAATTGGTCAACGAATCATTCGACGATCAAGTTATTTGCATCAAAGATCCCTTACCCACACAACCTTTCAATAACAACGAGTTCATCCAACTCTACAACCTCGTGAATGCACCAACCCTCGAAAGCCTTACACAGTCTAAACACAACATTCCGAGTACGGAAAACCTAAATAAAGAGGAGAAATCACAGCTCATCCAAATTTGCTCAGACTTTTCAGACATATTTTATAAAGAAGACACTAAACTAACCTTCAGTAGCGAAATAACACACCCGATCACCAAACACAAACGTACATGTATATCGGTATATATGTTCATAATTTTATATAAAAACTACGTTTATATACATAAAACAAATGTACATATATGCTAATGTGTATGCATACAAACAAAAACGCTGCAAACGCTTTATGATTTTCAATTTTAACTAACATTTTTAAATTATCTTTTTGTTTATAATTAACAAACGTGAACATTTCTTAGTGCTAAAATAAAATACCTAAGTACATTTGTTCATCCCCATATACTCTCACATTCATTACAAAAAAAAAAAAAAAAAAAAAAAAAAAAAAGTACCTAATTTAGTATTATGTATAATATTCCATTTAACATTTGTCTTCTCTAAGAGTATTTTGACTTTGCTAGCTCGAAGATAATTTGACAGCAGGCTGTCCACTTTTGAATATCCAACTACTTACATTAGGCAATCAGTTTAAAAATAGGCCACGGATAATAGTGAAATTTACATATTAATAAATTAGCATAACCTGCAGTGTCAAAATACATACATACATAGTACATAAATACCACATACATGTGGCTCACTTTTAGTCGCCTATTTTCTGTTTTAGTTGAAGACAAGCTGCTAGAATTGTCAAATAAAATATAATCCTTCTTTTTCTGTTAATTGTTTTGTTTTCTGCGCTGTCTACCAATTTAGCAATTACTTGTAGAGAGAAAAAAAAAAACGAAATCGAATATAAGATTCTTGAAAAGTTTACAAAATATAACAAAACCAAATTGTTTGTTTCTTTCTGTCTTCTCTCTCTTTTCTCTCACATATTTGCAATTATACAAATCAAATGCGATAAATCAACAACAAATGTCAAACGAATAATTGTTAACACTAATATACACTCATACTCGTATTTGTACTACATATTCATACTCACAACTCTTACATGTCCACCGCTTACACTGCTTAACTGTAAATTCAATGCTGCAGACGTCGCTAAGCTGTCAGCCACAGGCCCACAGCCATTTACTCACACATACACACACACACCAAACTCTCTCTCTCTGTCGATCTCAAATTAACTAACCAAATAATAAAAATAATAATAATAATAATAATAATAATAATGCTTTAGCTAAACCCAAAGAGTTCGAGTTCAGGCCCAAGCGCTCAGCGTGCGCCCTTGCCCTCGCTCTCCTTAGCAATTGTGTTACAATTATACACGTGAAAATTTGCTCAGCAACCACTAAAACAATAATATTAACAACAACAACAATAATGTCAATCGTTAAAGTTATACGTATGTATGTATGTATATGAAAGGGAAAAACATAATTCATTTCCATGGATGTATATATGTACATATGTATATATAATATGGTGGGTCTCTCTAGGAGCAACAACACAATTTGATTCGTCTAAAATAAAAGTTTTGTTATAATAAAATATAATTACACATGGTTACTAACCTAAAATAAGAGAATCAACTATTAAATGTCCGTACTCCTATTCTTCACACAGTTTAGACTTCAGTTATTATTTAATTATAATTATGTATGCTAATTATTAATATAGAATATATAGATTAAATTTACAATAATTTTATAATATCAACATTTAATTAGTCTTAAGTTAATTTTACTTATGTACTATTCTCTTCTATAATCTCTTGTTATTCAACAGCTGATCTTATTTGATAGGTTATTAGTTCATTGTCTTAATCGATATGTGGCTCCAACACCTGATCAGTGAAATTACATATACACTTGCGCAAAAGTCACAAACATATGATCAACAATTATAATATGAATATACTCAAACACGTATATATGTGTGTATGTATGGATGTATATATATATATATATATATATATATGTGTGTATATACATATATATATATATATATATATATATATGTATGTTTGCAGACCAATACATATGTAAGTATGTATAGCGATATAAGAGTACTCTCTATCAGAACTTTAAATACTCTTTAAATTTTTAGGAGTAGTTAACAGCGGATAACAATACGCTGTTCCCCACCTAAGCCCTTCGCACTTCAAGCTGACTACGGTCATGAGTGCCAGATCGCACTCACTCAACTCACTCAACATATACATATGTGCGCAGCTACATTGAGTGGATGCGCTTTCGGGCATTTCTGGAGAATAGTATTTTTCTCAGGAAGAAACAAATATCGCATCGGCTAGAGAGAACGAGACTCACGCTCACTCTGATTCTGAACTTGGAAGCGAACGGATCAACTGTGCGAATGTGAAAAAACCCTAAGAAATAAAATATAAAATCGATCACTTCTATAAATTACGTATTTTATTTACATAAGAATTATTCTACTTATACACAACCTCGGGCACGATTGGGTCGCCCATGCTCCCGGACGATAACTCGCGCTATCTGACGCCAAACAATAAACATGTCATCCCTTAGCTGCAGCGACCAACGCATCAAGTAATAAAAATGTAACGTGAGACGTGAGAACGGCTTAGCGATCGAAAAGGGACACTTGAAAAACATCTGTGCACTTGTGTGTATGGAATTAATTGTAGCCTTCCAGTGCCTGGAAGTATTTTTAAGGTATATAAGCACTAAGATTTTAAGAAATAAACAGTTCAATTTTTGAATTCGGCAAATGTGGAGTGTTTTCATTTCGACTCTCTAACATTTTGGTCCTTCGGCGTTCTCTGTAGTTTTCCCCCACTAGTGGTAAGAGACACAGAGAAGGAACCAGCGTCTTTGTGCTGTGAGGTATTACAAAACCTCAGCAAAAGTCAACAAAAATTTTGTTATATTGCTCTGTTCCCCCCCACCAGAGGTAAGAGGCAGAGTATATATACAAAATAGTGCAAGTTTAAAAAAAAGAAAAATTTGTTGTGCAAACAAACATAAAAAGGGAACGGACAACATTAATAAGTCCAAATAGGACAAAAAGTGCTCAAGTTTTAAATAAAGAAAAATTTGTAGTGCAACTAAGTCCGTACCCCAAAAATTAGGGAACGGACAACTTTAAAAGGTCCAAATAGGACTTTAAAAAAAGTGCTCAAGTTTTAAATAAAGAAAAATTTGCAGTGCAACGAAGTCCGTATCCCAAAAATAAGGGAACGGACAACTTTAAAAGGTCCAAATAGGACATAAAAAAAAAAAAGTGCTCAAGTCTTAAATAAAGAAAAATTTGCAGTGCAACTAAGTCCGTATACCAAAATAAAAGGAAAGGGAAAACTTTAATAAGTCCAAATAGGACAACAAAAAGTGCTCAAATCAAAAATAAATAATTTGTAGTGCAAATAAGTCCGTATCTCAAAAATAAGGCAGCGGACAACATTAATAAGTCCAAATAGGACAAAAAGTGCTCAAGTTTTAAATAAAGAAAAATTTGTAGTGTAACTAAGTCCGTATCCCAAAAATAAGGGAACGGACAACTTTAATTAGTCCAAACAGGACATTAAAAGAAAAAGCTCAAAAATAATAACAATCGGACTTAGTGTCCAGATTGATGAAGCTAGACTCATCAGAGGAGATAATGCCAGCGACATAATAGAAGAGCTAGGCAGGATACAGAATGAGCTAGAAAATAATAATACAATATTGTTAAAAGTGGGGGTAATAGACCACCCATATTTTAACAATAAGGAATTTGAAAAAGCAGTAAAAAACTATAAAAGATATAAAAACAGAAATTTTGAGTAGCGGGAAACAAATCAAAGAAGAAATTAGGTAGATAGGAACTGTTACAGTTCATGAAGAGGCAGAATTTGAAAACAAAGTCGATCAGATAAGAAAATACTTAATAGAAACAAATGAGGATATTGCGAAATCAAATGTAGGGGTTTTCGAAATTCGAAAAAATAAGATTTTATTCTTATGGAATAGAATTTCGAAACATATACAAGAGCTTCAACCCAAATATGAAGCCAGCAAAACGTTTGAAGAAGGGATAATCGAACTAGAGTTCGATATTCAAAACACCATCAGCGCATAAGACGCAAAGAAAACTTCCCCAATTCAACCCACTATCCAAGAAAAGGGAGATAATCTCCCTGGACTACCGAGAATGCAAATCCCAATATTCTTTGGTGATGCTAAAGATTGGGACTCATTCGCTCAACTATTTAACAACCTTATCGATCAAAGACAGAACCTAACTTCTGCCATAAAATTTAACTATTTAAAAACTTCATTACGAGGAGAAGCAAAGAGAATGCTGGCTCACCTATTAACAGGGTCCGCAGATAACTATACCATAGCTTGGGGGTTATTAACCAAAATATACTTTTAATTAAGTAAACGATTTTGGGTTCGAATTGCAGGAAAGGTCAATTATTTTGTATTACTTGTTGAGCAGTTATCATTTGTTCTTTAATATTTAGTACCTGATTTGACCCTATAGGCAAAAATGGGACAAGTTGCTCGAGCAAATTTAGGTCACATATAACCCTTTTAGAGAAATGCCTAGACATACAGGTAAAATTACCCTTTTATGCAAAAAATATGCATCCATTATGTAGTCATATTTTCCACTAAAGAACAAAAATATACATGTATTATGTTTTATTAATTTTTAATTTCTTATCCACGAATCATTTTCAGTTTTCTTTTACTAAAATTACTCAAAATCGTTTACTTAATTCAAAGTTGAGGTAGGCACACGCCCAATATTCGAGACCCATGCACGAAACATGCAAATGCCCCAGGCAGAGCATTCATTCAAATGCCTATACAAGTGATACTCGGCGATTGTGATTATCACATCACAGACGTACACATATGTATGTGAGTGTGTAGGCTGACATCAGCTACCACACAGCAATCGCTGGGAAATTAGAATCGCTACATGCAGCAAGTGTATCGCACACAGCCACATAAATGCTTACACATATAGCAAGGAAGTGTAAATGTGTATGTGAATGTCTGTGCGTATGCGAACTCACCGCAGCTACCCAACCGAACGAATATCAACTGCTGCTGGGGTTCTAATAGTGCTCTACAGGCGGAAGCAAGAATATTGCACACAAGCACATAAATGCCTACACATATAGCGAGGAAGTGTAAATGTGTGTGTGTATGCAAGCTCACAGCAGCTACCCAACCGAACGAACATCAACTGCTGGGGTTCTAATAGTGCTCTACAGGCGGCAACAAGAATATTGCACACAGGCACATAAATGCCTACACATATAGCGAGGAAGTGTAAATGTGTGTGTGTATGGTCATCGGGAAATAATATTCGTTCCTTCGCTCAGAAGGGAACCAATGGGATCGCGACTCGCGAGTCGAGAAGAAATTTCAATTTTTGTGAGCTGCTTGCTGTTTGTGCCAGCATACATATATTTTTGTGAGAAGAGAGCAGAGAGTAAAAAGCATAGGGCAGAAAGAGAAAGAGAGCAAAGGAAAGAGCGGCACATGTCAGACATTTTTGGAATATCGACCGTCACCGTCGAGCGCTCGAAGCGGAATGATTTTACCATTAGCAATTTTTCTCTCCTGACCCTAAAAGTAAAAACCCGAGCAAATACGAAGTTGATGGGGTTCTAATGTCAAAAAATAAGTGTGCACATTAACCTGTTCCAGTTGTCCAGTCTATGTGTTGTATGGTTAGTGATAGCGCTTACCACCAGCGCCACTGCCATCAATTGATACCCGCTAACTAAAACTAAATAAGCCATTGCTAGAACGCCTTTTGACAAAACTAAAGTAACGATCGAAAAATTCACAATTCAGTCACAATTCTTGGAATAGTCTGGCATGCAAACTTTTGTATGCATACATAGAAAATTGTGTGTATACTCCTATAGTGTGTACATTGATAAATCTGTATATATGTGTAGGAAAAACGTTTGTTGCTTGCCATGTACGTTTTCTAATTGCCGAAATATTTCGTTAATTAAATGTTTATTAAATAAATAAGATGCACCTATGGGAACAAAGTATATCGCAGTTAGTTGCGCCTAACTGCAACGTTCTTACTTGTTATAAATACAGTCTAGTCTCGATAATTCGTAATAGCAAAGGAACCGAATTTTTTACGAATTACAGAGGTTTTCGATTTACCGGGGTTTCCATTTGACGGGGTGTAAAAAATCAAAATAAGAATTGAAAGGGTTTTTATATTTCACGTCATGTCAACAATTTTAACTTATTAACAAGTAAGAAGGCTCTAGTCGAGACGGCTCGACTACGAGATACCCTGAACCCTGCAGAAAAAGTGATACTCTTCTTCTTTACGCACTTATGAGCGCGCGCTCTGCTAACTGCTCAGTTGCTGCTTTGTCTTGGGGGTGGGTTGGGCTGAATTTTGGACGCTTATAACTCCATTTCTAGATGGACGATTTTCATGAAATTTTCAGAGTAGATTATCTATATCTATATATGTGCCAAATTCCAAGTCTAGTATTTGAAATGCGTTTTTTTTTTCAAATTGGTGGCGGAGGGGGCGTGGCATCCAAAATCTAAAAATTGCTAATTCGTTGTGTGCATAATATCTATCTAAATATATAAAGTTGAAGTCTCTAGCTAAAACGGTGTAGAAGGTATACCCAAAAAACCTAAGAAAAGGGAAACGAATTTTCGATTTTTTATCGATAATTTGGATTAGGGACGAGTTATCGAAAAAACAAAATAAACTCGTATTGCGTAGCTAACATACAACATAGATAGATACTCTTAATCTATTCTAAAAATTTCATGAAGATCGTCCATCTAGAAATGGAGCTATAAGCGTCCAAAGTTCAGCCCAACCCACCCCCAAGCTACGGCAGCAACTGCGCAGTTAGCAGAGCGTGCGCCTCTAAGTGCGTAAAGAAGAAGAGTATCACTTTTTTTGCAGGGTTCAGGGTATCTCGTAGTCGAGCCGTCTCGACTAGAGCCTTCTTACTTGTTTTTTTATTGTGTTTACCAAGCTTATTAAATGATTAATTGCATTATGCGGAACATTATGATATGAAAAAAAAAACACTATGAGAACGTTTGCTTGACATTTTTACGCATCGTCTTCACGCTTCAAATAAAATGAGCAAACTAATCTAAGTCCAATGAGAGAACAACGAAATTTCGCACATGAAGCGACAAAAAGGCGCCATGCATAATAGTCTGCCAGACCTAACGGTTGTTTAACTTCCAGCAAAATCAAGTATTACGAATTACAATAGGTTACGAAATGAAATTACGAATTATAAGAAGTTTCGAAACGAATCATAAGAGGCAAGATCATGGCCGAGTAGTAGTTACGAATTAAAGAGGGGACCAAAATGTATGGGATTTTTACGAATTAACGAAGTTTTTTCAAGGGACCAGCAGTTTCTTACGAAATATTGAGGTTTTCGACTTAGCGGGGTACGAATTATCGAGACTCGACTATATATTATGAGGTGTCCTTCTGCCTGTTACATACTTCTAAGAACACCATTATATTCTGATTTCCCATTTTCAATGGGCTCAGGGTATAAATAGAATAAATTATGGCTTGGTGTGAACGACTTGAGTAAAATAGTACTTACGTATGGATACATGTTGATTATTTGTTTGTTTTTAATGAGATTACTTGGTAAGGATATTCCTGTGATATTTAAACTAGAAGAAAAAGATTTAAATGTTTATTTTTCAAGTAACTAAAAATCTGCAAAATATATAGTTATAATAAAAATAATAACTATATTACCTACTACTGTTCATATACAGGGTATCTATTATTCGAGCTACTAATGAACAGCGCGTGTACGCCTGGCTGCCGCACACAAGCAGAAATTTGAGTCAGCGACTCACTCCTCCATAATATGCATAGTCTATTCGTGTTAGTCAGCTGTTAATATTATTTGTATTTTTATACCCTGAACCCATTGAAAATGGGAATTCAGGGTAAATTGGTTTTGTTAAAATGTATGTAACAGGCAGAAGGAGACGTCGCAGACCCTATAAAGTATATATATTCTTGATCAGCATAAAACAAAAAAGTTGATTGAGCCCTGTCCGTCTGTCCGTCCGTCCGTATGAACGTCGAGATTTCGGAAACTACAAAAGCTAGAGCTGAAATTTCACATGAACACTCGTATGTTAGCTACGCAATACGAGTTTTTGTTTTTTTTCGATAACTCGTCCCACTTCGAAATTATCGATAAAAAATCTAAAATTCGTTTCCATTTTTTGGGTATAACTTCTACACCATTTTAGCTAGAGACTTATATATTTAAATAGATATAATGGATACGCAGATTTTGTAGTTTTCAGATTTTGGATGCCACGCCCCCTTCGCCCCCAATTTGAATAAAACGCATTTCAAATACTAGAGACTTGCAATTTGGCACATAGATAGATATAGATAGTCTTAATCTACTCTAAAAATTTCATGAAGATCGTAAATCTAGAAACGGAGTTATAAGCGTCAAAAATTCAGTCCAGCCCAACCCCCAGCCAAGGCAGCAACTGCGCAGTTAGCAGAGCGCGCTCTCATAAGTGCGTAAAGAAGAAGGGTATCACTTTTTTTTGCAGGGTTCAGGGTATCTCGTAGTCGAGCCGTCTCGACTAGAGCCTTCTTACTTGTTTTAATATAATTAGCTTTTCTAACAATAATGTATACATACATATGTACGTGTCTTTGTATGTACATATATTTGGGCGTGTGTAGCTGTGTATTTGTATCTGACGGTGTAGTCTGTTTTATGGATGAGTGACAGCCACGTTGTTCTGGTCCTTTCACAATGTCATGTTTATTTTATATGACAACATACCTAAGCAGAAAGCAAAAGATCATGTCAGGTTTATCATTCCGTCTAAATTACGCATTGCCAAAAATTTACGAAATACACAAGACAACTAAAATAATTTACTTGAAATTAGTGCTAATTGCTAAAGTAAGATGCAGTTCACTTATACTGAATATCTGGACCGTCTAGATGCTGATTCATCTTACAGCCTTCATAAATACTTCAATGCTTGCTCATATCCGTATACATATATGTACTATACATCTGCATGAATGCATCCAAATGGGCAAATGAATCATTCATTATAAAAAGCTGTACAATTTTTTTGTGTACAGCTTAAATAGGTGGCAGTAAATGCTGTACAACTTGTCTGTATCGACAGCTTGCCGTTTCACTCACCCCCATGCTGTACAGCACCTTATGAGTACACTAAAACTACTGTACAGTGTTTTTTACTGCACACTATTTTGGTGTGCAGTAAACTCACTGTACACTGAGTTGTTATTGATGACGCTTCATACAAAATATCTTCAATAAAATTTCATACACATTTTATAAATTTATTTCATATTTATAAATTTATTTCTGAAAATGACTCATTATACAATAAATTAATATTTGAGTGCAAAAACATTATTTTATTTACTAAGTCATCCGTTGTTGCAACTTTGCAAAGTTTATAATTAATTAAATTTTTAGCAACCGAAAAGGCTCTTTCGGATGCTGAACTACTTGCTGGAACGGCTAACATTTTACATTTTATCAGCTTGCCTTTGCAAGTTAATAAACAAATTTTTTTGATAGTGAACGTTGTACTTATTTATTAAACTCCAAATTCGAGCTCGCACAATGCCAATTGTATTGCATTGCATTGCAAAGGCAACGCACAATACAACTGACTAGTGACTCGATGTGCAGCAAGCCTTTTATACTTGCTTCTCTTACATATAGAATATTCGGGATTTCTTATTCTAGAAAATTTAATGCTTAATAAATGATTACTTCTAAATAGATGATGAGTTTTTCGAGATCATTCTACAACAGTTTACATTTAATAATATAATAATATAAAATATAATATAATAATATTTAATACATCTTTTTTTATATATATTTGTATATTTATATTTATTTTTTATATATTTATATTTATTATAAGAGTCGCTTGACTAATGGGGTGATAGCTTGCACAGCTGTTAGGCATGACAGAAATGCTGTTCTCATAATTGTATATGGTGTACAACGTGTAGAAACGAGACAAAAATTGTCCTCACTCACGAAGTGTACTACATTTCACTGTTCTCACTTTAGTTGAGAACAGTTGAAATGCTGTACTCGATTCTTCTGCACACTAGAAAATACTGTACAGTAATGAAATGGGTGCAGTATTTTGAGAACACTTTACTACTGTACAGTACTGTGCTGCAAGAAATGAATGTATTCTTGCAGACCTGTATTATGTACATATACATATATACACTAGAGGTGGGCATGGGCCAGGTTTTTGTCGGGTACCCGTGGGTATGGGCTGGAAAATCGAGTTTCGGGTTGAGTGCGGCCGGGTGCGGGTTACGCCGCTCAACCTGCTTTGCCCGAAACAATTAGGAAATATGAGAACGCAATTGTGAAATATTTTAATATTTTCAATTTGGATTGCAAATATTTTCTTTTCTTAACTTCGTGTACACTATCGATTACGTTTGTTATCTATTACCTCAATTATAATTATCATCACTAGCTATTACAATTGTGATCACTAAAAAAAGAAAGCTCGGAGGAAAACAGAACAAGTAAGAAGGCTCTAGTCGAGACGGCTCGACTACGAAAGACGCTGAACCCTGCAAAAAAGTGATATTCTTCTTCTTTACGCACTTATGAGCGCACGCTCTGCTAACTGCGCAGTTGCTGCCTTGGCTGGGGAGTGGGTTGTGCTGAACTTTGCACTCTTATAACTCCATTTCTATGGACGATCTTCATGAGTAGATTAGGAGTATCTAAATGTATCTACGTGCCAAATTGTAAGTCTCTAGTATTTGAAATGGGTTTTTTTTCAAATTGGAGGCGGAGAGGGCGTGGCATCCAAAATCTAAAAATTGCTAAATGGTTGTATGCATAATATCTATCTACATATATAAAGTTGAAGTCTCTCGCTAAAACGGTGTAGAAGGTATACCCAAAAAACCTAAAAAAAGGGAAACGAATTTTCGATTTTTATCGATAATTTGGAAATGAGATGAGTTATCGAAAAAAAAAAAAAACAAAATAAACTCGTACTGCGCAGCTAACATACGAGTGTTCATGTTCAGCTCTCTAGGTTTTGTAGTTTCCGAAATCTCGACGTTCATACAGACGGACGGACGGACGGACAGGGTTCAATCAACTTATTTTTTTATGCTGATCAAGAATATATATACTTAATGGGGTCTGCGACGTCTCCTTCTGCCTGTTGCATACATTTTCACAAAACATACCCTGAATTCCCATTTTCAATGGGTTCAGGGTATAACAAGAAGAAACTAATTTTTCGGGCGGGCGGGTTGGTTTTGAGTTGCAACATTTTTTTAGCTTTCGGGTGCGGGTAAAATTTTGCTCTTCGGCCCATGGGCTGGGTCGAGTTGGGTGGAAAATTTCAGCCCATGCCCACCTCTAATACACACACACAGACATATATATGTATATACAGTCAAGGAAAAAAGTCAACATACAGCAAAAATTTTTCGATATTTCGGATTTTTGCAATGAAAATCAAAAAAGTTGGTATGCCATTATTTCAGGTCTCAATGGATAAGTTTATTAACAAAAAAAAAATTTGAATTCAGAATTCATTAACAACAATAAGAACAAAAACTTAAAAAATGCACAGGAAAAAAGTCTACATACAGCCATTGAGCTTTTGTGTTTGAGATTCATATTTGTAGAAATATTAGTCGTTCTTTGACTTTTAATATTTGGTTGGTCCACCATTAGCATCTATTACAGCCTGTAGTCGCCGGGGCATCGATGCTACCAAATTTTCGGTAGTTGTGGGCGGAACTTTGGCCCAAGCACGAATCAGGGCGGTTTTGAGACTTTCCTGACTGCTAATATCCTCTTTCCGTACCAATCTTTCTAAAATGTCCCAAAGATGTTCGATTGGGTTAAGGTCTGGCGATTGGGGTGGTGAATGGAGTTGCCTTGGGGCATAATCAACCAATCAACCAATCAACCAATCACGCACAACATGTGCGGTATGCTTTGGATCCTTGTCCTGTTGGAAGATCCAGCTGTTTCCCAAGCTCAAACTGTCCACCGATGCTTTCAAATTTTCTTCCAATATCTTTTTATATTGAAAGCGATCTATATTGCCTTCCACAAACACCAGATGACCGACTCCAGATGACGCCATAGCACCCCAAACCGTTACACTACCGCCTCCATGCTTGACCGTGGGTATAATGTTTTTCGGGTCGAGAGCGTTGTTTGTTTTTCGCTAAACTCTGCAACGGCCATCGCTTCCAAAAATATTATATTTACTCTCATCCGTAAATAAAACCCTTTTTCAAAAGTTCTCCCCTTTATTTAGGTGAGCTTTGGCAAACTCCAAGCGCAAAATCCGATTCTTTTCGGAAATTAAAGGTTTCTTACGTGGAACTTGACTTTTGAAACCATCCTTGTGCAGATAATTGGCAATTGTTTTTGGATGCACAATGACTCCTGAACATTTCTCGATGTGTTCCGCCAATTTTGGTGCACTTATTTTCGGGTTTTTCTTCACTTCTGTGAGGATGCTTCTCTCGTCCCGACTTGATAGCTTCTTTGGCCTTCCTGATCTCTTCTTATTTTCTGTGGAATTGTTGTTGTTGTTGTTGCGAATGATGGTCTGGACTGTTGAACGACTTAATTTAACTATCTCCGCGATTTCGCCATATGATTTTTTATCATTTCGAAGGCTGATAATTAAATTGCGAACAGAAGACTGTATTTCCTTCCTTTTTTCCATTTTTTTTAAATAAAAAGAGTATTAAAAATACTTCTGTTAACTTACTACACACACTTGATAACGCAATGAAGCTAGCCCTCAAAATAGTCGGGGATTTCCCATTTTTACCTTTCATTGCTTGAATTATTAAAGAAAATTCCCACGCTGTATGTTGACTTTTTTCCGTGAACATTTTATGTTTTTCGCTAGTAACTTTGGTATACATAATTTTTAATAAACTTTTTATTCTAAAATAATGATAACTATAAGAGCTCTAAATAATTGCATACCAACTTTTTTTATTTTTATTGCAAAAATCCGAAATATCGAAAAATTTGTGCTGTATGTTGACTTTTTTCCTTGACTGTACATATATTAAATTATGAATAGGGGTATTCACATTGATGTAATTATTTTTCAAATTCAAGGCCGCAAAATCAACCTTCTTTTTAGTATAAGTAAAAATGTGTTAGGTACATCGTCATATATACATACATATATGTATGTAGGTATATATATTTGCGTATCTTTATGCTTAATATATATGAGATACGTGTTTTATGGTTTATTTGTATAAATTAACGGCACATACATATTTTATTGACTGTCACTAAATTCCTTGGCAACTGGTATGGAAACGAATCTAACGTCTATTATCACACTTAAATATGCGTATGAATTTTTAATTACTTTGAGTATCAAGTTGTACCGTGTACTACTATATATAGCGTCTAAACGATATTAAGAAGCTATGCAAATTATTTGACAGGGCGTCACAACAACCTGTTGCAGTAATATCACTAACCACTGTTAAAAGACTCTAAGTTATGCCACTAACCATACAACACATTGACTGGACAACTGGAACAAGTTAATGTGCACACTTATTTTTTGACATTAGAACCCCATCAACTTCGTATTTGCTCGGGTTTTTACTTTTAGGGTCGGTGGGGGGGGGAATGTTGCTGATGGCAAAATCATTCCGCTTCGAGCGCTCGACGGTGACGGTCGATATTCCAAAAATGTCTGACATGTGCCGCTCTTTCCCTTGCTCTCTTTCTCTTTCTGCCCTATGCTTTTTACTCTCTGCTCTCTTCTCACAAAAATATATGTATTCTGACACAAACAGCAAGCAGCTCACAAAAATTGAAATTTCTTCTCGACTCGCGACCCCATTGGTTCTCTTCTGAGCGAAGAGTATACCGAATTCTTAAACTGCTTTGCCATGCTCATGTAAAATGTTAGCGTTTTTATGATTATTTGTGGAAAGGATATGAAAGTGTTGATGTGCATAACGAATATTATTTCCCGATGACCATACACACACACATTTACACTTCCTCTCTATATGTGTAATGTAATGCTTGTGTGCGATAGATATTCTTGCTGCCTGTAGCACTATTAGAACCCCCAGCACCGTCGAGCGCTCGAAGCGGAATGATTTTGCCATCAGCAATTTTTCCCCCCCGACCCTGAAAGTAAAAACCCGAGCAAATACGAAGTTGAGGGGGTTATAATGTCAAAAAATAAGTGTGCACATTAACTTGTTCCAGTTGTCCTGTCTATGTGTTGTATGGTTAGTGATTCTATTTTGGCAATTAGGTTGGTTTTACTAATTAACTATTACATACAATTAAATATAATATCTTTGGATTAGGTTTGGACTACATCGGAACGGCAAATGTTGCCAAAACTATAAGCTACCGGTAAATTGTGTACACCAAAGTGGCGCAATTAATACATACAACAAAGAAAATGTAAATTTTAATGAGGTGTATTTTAAACGAAAATTAAATTCGAATTCCATTTGGAAAAATAGAAAAAAATTGTATCCGTTTTTTTTTACCTTTTCAAAAATATTTTGTCCTCTCTTTTTGTGTCAACTGTTTTTTTTTTTCGGCGAAAAGATGGCAACACTGCTCATAATATTCATAATTATTACGTCGATGATAGGAACATCTCTAGGAAAAACTAAAACAAAGCGGAATGAGACAATAATTTGAGTGAGTTAGTTAATGCCACGACAATTTCGGAATGAATAATCGTGTACGCATCGTCGTAGTGGGGGACTCGGGTAATTATTGAGTATTTTTATGCTTTTTGAATATCAATTGATTACAATGCGTCTAGGTGTAGGAAAAACATGCCTAACCCATTTGGTTGCCCACAACGAGTCGTTAATACGGCCCGGCTGGACAGTTGGCTGCAACATTCAAGTTAAAATTCACGAGTTCAGGGAAGGTACGGCCCGGCAGTGTCCGTATTTGATCGAATTGTTTGACATTGGTGGCTCAGTAAGCCACAAAAATACGCGAAGTGTTTTCTACAATGGTATACATGGTGTAATCTTGGTGCACGATCTGACGAATGCCAAATCGCAAGAGCAACTACTTGACTGGCTCTACGAGATTGTCAACAAGAATGGCAAGGATACGTATAAATGCCGCAGTGCATCACTGCCGCCGACGCCAACACCATTGCACGGATATGGCTCGGATGATGGCATGCGTTTTGATCTAGAGGAATTCCTAGGCGCTACACAAATACCTATTCTAGTTATGGGCACCAAGCTAGATTTGGTCGATGAGAAACGCCAGACCAAAACAGCTGTAAAGAAAGCCGGTGGTATAGGTTAGTAGTGGTTGGCCATCAGATATCGTTGATTATAAGAGACTATCTATATATCTACTTTGTAGCCGACAAATGTGGAGCCGAAGAAATATGGCTAAACTGCTGGGACACACGCAGCTTAGCTGCGGGTACAACTGATGCGGTTAAGTTATCTCGATTCTTCGACTGTGTCATCGACAAACGCGAAGGCAATGACTGCTCAGGCGCTTATCTGGCAGGCTCCAATGCAACAGACAGACGCCGAGCCACTAACTCGCAGCCCACCAGCCCAGAGTTCCCGATATATGAGAGCAAAGCAACAACGGAGACGTTCGTACCACTTCTGGAAACCAACGACCTAAAATAAGTCATCCACAATGAATAGGACTTATAAGTTACATTTAAGAAACTATATTATATATAAACGTATATACTTTTACACTGAACCACTGCCTTGCATCATTTGGCGATACCAGTCAGGTAATAAAGGCGTCACATGTTGGCCGCGCAGCACAGAGTACTGAATCTTTTTTCGAACCGCTGTGTAGTTAATCATAACAACAGCGTGTGATTAACGACTGTGATGCATTATTGACTTGAGCTCGAGGAGAAAATTTGACAGGAATGTGCCCATGGCTGCCGGACTCTGAGGCTTGTGGCGGTATAGTTCGCGCACGCTGTATTCTTTAATCTTGTGAACCAGTCCGTTATCATCCCTTAAGCCAGATATAATCGTCTTAATGCCAACCAAAAACGATTGGCTCCACCAGTTGAGACTCTTGTAATCATCAAAGGACTTTTGTTGTCTCTGTGTCCTTTTGTAGACAGATGTTTTAAACTCTACAAACTCCGCTGACCGTAGTTGTTCTGGATTGCTCAGGTCGCTAAAATAAAGGAAGTTTATGTTTTTTAAGATCTGGGTATGTTACTTAGAGAACATAACGCACACATAAATATCGCTCTTGATGCGGTCCATCTCGACGCCGTAGAATAGTCGTAGTCCATTTAATTTGCTGCGATAGATACATACAAACTCTGGGGATTCATTTACGGGGGTATTTGTTACGGGTGCTCTGTCTGGATGGGGTGTTGTGCAATACTGTTCGAATTTAAAGCCCCACGAACACATGTCAATTTAATGGCGCGTCATCTGCTCGAATTCCACTCGCTGATCACCAGTTTCTACCTTTGATACGTAAGTGGTGCCGTTTAGGCACATTGCCATTAGCTGGTAATCACGATTCCTTTGGTATGGTGTGCACATAATTTGGCGAAGAATACCACGTAAAGTGACGAAATCAGCAAGCAGCTCCATTTGCCCTGTGGACGAGATGCGCAAGTGCTCATGATGGTTATATATATATTGACAGATATGAAATATGTCCAGGTAGTCAGGGGCAGTGCCTTTGCGCTGTACATTCTCAATGCCCGCATTGAGATCCAGTGGGATTTCGCTAGGAGACGGCAATCGAAGGTAGCTCGAATTCTTAAAATTGTCCTGGAATTCTCTTGGTTCGTTAACGCAATAAAATCCAATTGGCTCAGGACGACTAAAGTCTGGAAACGCACCCGGAAAGTGCTTTCCGAATCTATGTAGACGCACGTTCATGCGGAATGTCTGAGTGTCATTTCTACCATGATAAGACATTTTAAATGTAGAACTGCAAGACAGAATGAAAATATGAAGCAATTACCACTAACCATGGTATGATTAGTGCAATTACCCAGCTTACCTTCTCGATATATCAATATATTTAGTTTCGAATAATGATTCGCAGTGCCGTAGCAGTATGACAAGAAATGGAAATAAATTGGAAAAAATAATGCAAGTGTATATTGATTTGCACATTAATAGAATAAAAACCATAGCTTTTCCTTGTTTTGTTAAAATAGCTTTTTTGTGAAATGCCCACATAAACGAAAGATATCGATGAATTTATCGGCACCATCGATGATATTGCAAGGAATAATATCGGCTTTAGAACTAAAAAAAAACGAGAAACTCCGCCTCAAAATATTCAACCTTTAGCAAATATGAAACAGCGAGAGTGTATTGTTGTGAATATACGTTCGGCAATAATGCTAATCGTTATATTCGTATTGACCGGCATAAAAAATAGCGAAACTGCTAGCGGTGGCAACCAAATGGATCTAACGGACATCAAAAAGTGATCCGCGCAAGGACAACATAAATTCAGGAAACAATAATAACAACGATAATGTGGTCTTTGTTCCAACACTGGCTAACATGGGCAGCATATCACCAGTTACTGGCGACAACAGCAACGGCAACGTCCATAACACCACGAAATTGTTATGTCCCTCAGACAAGGAGACATCCTGTGAACGGTTGCAATTCCCATGCATTCGCTGCACTTACAACTTTAATTGCTTGTACGGCCGCAATATTAACATCACGTGCGAAGCAGCCAACAATGTGCAGTGCAGTGGAGAGCGCTCGTTTCAGCGTCAAATGAATTGCCGCTATTGCTACCAAACTGAAATGTGGCAGCAGAACTGCGAACAGCATGCCAATTGCAATTCAGCAGCAGAGAAACACTACCGCACCAACTGCACTGTGCACCAGGACGTGCTCTGTCTGGGTAGTCGTTCGTTTACTCGAAATTTGCGTTGCAACTGGACACAGGGCTATCGCTGGAGCACCGCGCTGCTCATCAGCCTTACTTTGGGTGGCTTTGGCGCCGACCGTTTCTATTTGGGCCATTGGCAGGAGGGCATTGGGAAGCTGTTCAGCTTTGGTGGTCTCGGCGTCTGGACAATCATCGATGTGCTACTCATATCCATGCACTATTTGGGACCTGCCGACGGTTCGCTCTACATTTAATCCGGCGAGCAACCCCACTTTTGTCAATGTCCTTACAAAATGGACAGTGGTCGAGGTCCTGGAGTCCGTCTTCATAATTTTCAAGTTTATGTATGTAGTTATATATATATACATATATATAGATACTAATTTAATACAATTTCGCTTTTTGTCAGATTTTGGATACCAACCCTCAATTCACTCCCATACCCCCAAATGTGTAAAAAATATATTACAAATGCTAGAGACACAGAATGGTTTGGCATATACATAGATATGAATCCTGATCTAAATCTGAAATTTTTAAATTTTGGATGCCCTCCTCGCCACTAATATGCAAAAAACGCATTTCAAATACTAGAGACTTGAAATTTGGCAAATACACACATTTGGATGCTATTAATATATTTTCATGAAGATCATCCTTCTAGGAATGGAGGTATAAACGTCTAAAATATAGTATATACATATACATATATATATATGGATGGATGCTATTAATATATTTTCATGAAGATCATCCATCTAGGAATGGAGGTATAAGCGTCTAAAATATAGTATATACACAGGCACATAAATGCCTACACATATAGCGAGGAAGTGTAAATGTGTGTGTGTATGCAAGCTCACAGCAGCTACCCAACCGAACGAACATCAACTGCTGGGGGTTCTAATAGTGCTACAGGCAGCAAGAATATCTATCGCACACAAGCATTACATTACACATATAGCGAGGAAGTGTAAATGTGTGTGTGTATGGTCATTGGGAAATAATATTCGTTATGCACATCAACACTTTCATACCCTTTCCACAAATAATCATAAAAACGCTAACATTTTGCATGAGCATGGCAAAGCAGTTTAAGAATTCGGTATACTCTTCGCTCAGAAGAGAACCAATGGGGTCGCGAGTCGAGAAGAAATTTCAATTTTTGTGAGCTGCTTGCTGTTTGTGCCAGCATACATATATTTTTGTGAGAAGAGAGCAGAGAGTAAAAAGCATGGGGCAGAAAGAGAAAGAGAGCAAGGGAAAGAGCGGCACATGTCAGGCATTTTTGGAATATCGAACGTCATCGTCGAGCGCTCGAAGCGGAATGATTTTGCCATCAGCAATTTTTCTCTCCCGACCCTAAAAGTAAAAACCCGAGCAAATACGAAGTTGATGGGGTTCTAATGTCAAAAAATAAGTGTGCACATTAACTTGTTCCAGTTGTCCAGTCTATGTGTTGTATGGTTAGTGGTTCAGGATATACATAGTAACTGGATCTCTATTTAATAAATCTTTTTTGCACTGAAATATATATTTAGAGAATTCAGTTAAGTGTATAATATGATGAACATGAATGATTGCTAAAGGTAACATTAATTATCAGATGCAATGCTGGCGGCTGTGACGGGATCGTTGATCGTCTCGTCGTCCGTATCATCAAATTTGATGTGCTTGGCAAACATCTTAGCAACCTTTTCACGTCCACGTTTCTGCTGCACACGTACTTTTTTAGATAACTTAGCCTCGCGATCCTGTTCGATTTTGCGCCAATACAGCGTTTCATGCTGGCCACGCAGCACCTTAAGCTGCATTTCCGCACAGCTGAGGTGACCCGCTAATTGCTCGGCGGCGTTTGGTGTGACCATGCGCAGATGCGCTACGTGCTCGCCTTCCTTAATGTCTACATAGTTTATGCCAGCATATTGCCGCATGTCGGCCTTGAAGTCTTTTACGTTGACGCACGGCTCGTGCAGAGTGCATTCAACAATGAGACCCGGTTCATACTTAAAAAGCGGAGAGCTCTCTTGTGCTGCATCCTCAGCCCTGCCCGCCAGTTTCGTTTCCTCCGTCTCGTTGCCACCCGCACCATAGAAATTCATATTCATTTTATGGACGCCAGCGTTTTGTTGCGCTTTCGGCGCTTGGCCGGCACAGGCACTTCAGACACATCCCCGGGATCACTGATAGCTTTTGGCTCGTCATGTCCGCTAGGGCCACCGCTGTTGCAAACACCCTTAGACTCCGCCAATTGCTGCTGCTGCGCTTGCAAATGCAATTGCATAGCCGTACACTTGTGCTTCGGTTGTTGAGTCTGCGAGCTGCGCCAGAGCTTGCTCTTAGATTCACTGACTAGGCGACGCTGCAAATTGAGATACTTATTGCGAAGGCGGCACCAGCTGGTCCTGGGCAATATTTTCAATTCCAGCGCACTGGGCTCAATATTTGGCTTAAGTTTGTCAACAAGAAATCTTTTCTTTTGCTTACGACGACGCTTTTGTTTCGTAGCTTTGTTCTTCTCCTCTTTGTTACTGTCACTTCCACTCTGCTGTGAGTTTTCTGTTTCATTTATTTCCGCTGCGGATGCTTCGCACTTTACCGTATCAAGTCTTCCACGCTTGGCTGTCACAGCCTCCAGCACACCTTTATCGGCTTCACGTTTGCTTGGCTGCTTGACAACATTTGTTTCCGACAAGCCTTCGTCCCGATCCGAACTAATTTTATTCTTATACTTTTGCTGCTGCTGCTGGAAAGACCGTATGGTGGCCAAATCACTGGGGTCTGTGTGCTCCACAGACAGAACGCCCTGGATTTGAGAATAGGCCTTCAAAGCCTTCTCCACGGAGCAGGTCTTTTCAAATTCGATAAATGCAAATCCCTTGATCT
>JAUESO010000583.1:32500-39643 GCA_030914385.1 Drosophila antonietae | reverse complement strand
CTTCGGCACTTAATTGGGATCAGTAGGAGTCTCGGGCCGGGTTAGCGGCTAATGTCTAACCAAAAATGGGAGTTCAGCTGATTTATCGGTGATCTCGAGGAGTTTAAACAGTTGCAAAAGAGTCTCTAGGGCCGGGTTAGCGGCTAATGTCTAACCAAAAAAGGGAGTTCAGCCGATTTATCGGTGATCTCGAGGAGTCTGAAATCGTAACAAAAAAAAAAAAAAATGTAGCAAATAATGAAGCAAAGTCAGAACAAAAAGCTGCACAAATGTGGCAAATAAAGCGTATTATTAGCGAAATGGGTCTATTGATTCTCTAACGCAAGTTAGAATATCTTTAGACCCATGAAATGGTGGTGCATGGAATGGTGGTATCCCACCCCTGTGTGGTAGCGGCGACGAATACTGCCACAGGTTGGGAGCCCTTATCGTAAAAGGCGATAAAAATCCCAGGTAAGCCCGCTTGACCGTGCTCTGTCGGAGCAGAATGGGTGAGGCAAAGCAAGTCTCAAAAATTTGCTAGCACGGGGAGATGTGTTCATCCCCGTTGACCATCTCAGTGAGGTAGGCCCCCTAGTGGGAGTATCGTGCTGGCTGTGGTGTCATGATTCACCGTGGAAGTGATTCACGACTAAATGTGATCAATGTCAACAATTAAAATAGATCACAAGAGGTTAACGCTTGGCCTCACCTCTAACCAAGAGGTTAACTTTGACCGACAGACAAAGTTAAATTGGTACAAAAAGAGCCACCTTCTCTTTATTGGGCGAAGGTTGGCGCTTCGTACCTTCCCATGTATGATGTGCCTCGGCACATATGCATACCGTGGTAGTAAACTTCCTTCGGAAGTACACGCCACGTTAAATAAATATTCTGGCTGGTATCCAGAACTCACATGTCCCTATCTACTATCTAGCGAAACCACAGCCAAGGGAACGGGCTTGGAATAATTAGCGGGGAAAGAAGACCCTTTTGAGCTTGACTCTAATCTGGCAGTGTAAGGAGACATAAGAGGTGTAGAATAAGTGGGAGATATTAGGCTTCGGTTTAGTATCGCCAATGAAATACCACTACTCTTATTGTTTCCTTACTTACTTGATTAAGTGGAACGTGTATCATTTCCTAGCCATTATACGGATATATTAATTATGTCTTATGGTATTGGGTTTTGATGCAAGCTTCTTGATCAAAGTATCACGAGTTTGTTATATAATCGCAAACAAATTCTTTAATGAGAAAATGCATTAATGTGTTTTTGATTTAAAAATTTGGTATAACTCCAATTACTCAGGTATGATCCAATTCAAGGACATTGCCAGGTAGGGAGTTTGACTGGGGCGGTACATCTCTCAAATAATAACGGAGGTGTCCCAAGGCCAGCTCAGTGCGGACAGAAACCACACATAGAGCAAAAGGGCAAATGCTGACTTGATCTCGGTGTTCAGTACACACAGGGACAGCAAAAGCTCGGCCTATCGATCCTTTTGGTTTAAAGAGTTTTTAACAAGAGGTGTCAGAAAAGTTACCATAGGGATAACTGGCTTGTGGCGGCCAAGCGTTCATAGCGACGTCGCTTTTTGATCCTTCGATGTCGGCTCTTCCTATCATTGTGAAGCAAAATTCACCAAGCGTTGGATTGTTCACCCATGCAAGGGAACGTGAGCTGGGTTTAGACCGTCGTGAGACAGGTTAGTTTTACCCTACTAATGACAAAACGTTGTTGCGACAGCATTCCTGCGTAGTACGAGAGGAACCGCAGGTACGGACCAATGGCACAATACTTGTTCGAGCGAACAGTGGTATGACGCTACGTCCGTTGGATTATGCCTGAACGCCTCTAAGGTCGTATCCGTGCTGGACTGCAATGATAAATAAGGGCAATTTGCATTGTATGGCTTCTAAACCATTAAAGTTTATAATTTATTTTATGAACGACAATGGATGTGATGCCAATGTTATATATAACATAGTAAATTGGGAGGATCTTCGATCACCTGATGCCGCGCTAGTTATATTTTAAAACATTATTTAATACAATGACAAAGCCTGGAATCAATTGTAAACGACTTTTGTAACAGGCAAGGTGTTGTAAGTGGTTGAGCAGCTGCCATACTGCGATCCACTGAAGCTTATCCTTTGCTTGATATGATTCGATAACAAAATTAACATATATAAGAAATATACACATTTATTGAATTATAAGCATAATATTATATAGTATAATATATAATTTATATAACATATATATGTACATATACATATACATATATATATATATATATATATATATATATATTATATATATTATACATATATTTATTAATTATATAAATGCAGAACTTCGAAATGATCAATATTATGTAATATAATACAATTATAAATGAAATTGGATGGAAGGAAGGCTTCATTTATTATAATATATAAGTAATTGAAATCGATGAAGAGAACTTGTTGTGTTATATGAGTTCTTGAAATTGATGAAAAAATTTAGAACAAAATATAATGATATTTTATAAATAATTGAAAATGGAAGGCATCAGTTATATATAGAAGAAGCAACTTATAATTGATGATATATATAAATATATTAATTTATATAAAAATTTATTCGAATAAGGGAAACATGAAGTTTGTTTGAGAACATAACATATGATATGGAACATTAGTTCCTAGTAAATTCATATGAAATGAACAAAAATTTTTTGTTGAAAAAATTACAAGTCCCAAATATAACGAGAGAACATAACATATGATATGGAACATTAGTTCCTAATAAATTCATATGAAAGGAAAAAAAAATTTTTTGTTGAAAAAATTACAAGTCCCAAATATAACGAGAGAACATAACATATGATATGGTACATTAGTTCCTAATAAATTCATATGAAATGAACAAAAAATTTTTTGTTGAAAAAATTACAAGTCCCAAATATAACGAGAGAACATAACATATGATATGGAACATTAGTTCCTAATAAATTCATATGAAAGGAAAAAAAAATTTTTTTTGAAAAAATTACAAGTCCCAAATATAACGAGAGAACATAACATATGATATGGAACATTAGTTCCTAATAAATTCATATGAACTGAACAAAAATTTTTTTGTTGAAAAAATTACAAGTCCCAAATATAACGAGAGAACATAACATATGATATGGAACATTAGTTCCTAATAAATTCATATGAAAGGAAAAAAAAAATTTTTTGTTGAAAAAATTACAAGTCCCAAATATAACGAGAGAACATAACATATGATATGGAACATTAGTTCCTAATAAATTCATATGAAAGGAAAAAAAAATTTTTTTTGAAAAAATTACAAGTCCCAAATATAATATGAGAGAACATAACATATGATATGGAACATTAGTTCCTAATAAATTCATATGAAATGAACAAAAATTTTTTTTGAAAAAATTACAAGTCCCAAATATAACGAGAGAACATAACATATGATATGGAACATTAGTTCCTAATAAATTCATATGAAAGGAAAAAAAAAATTTTTTTTTGAAAAAATTACAAGTCCCAAATATAACGAGAGAACATAACATATGATATGGAACATTAGTTCCTAATAAATTCATATGAAAGGAAAAAAAAATTTTTTTTTGAAAAAATTACAAGTCCCAAATATAATATGAGAGAACATAACATATGATATGGAACATTAGTTCCTAATAAATTCATATGAAATGAACAAAAAATTTTTTTTGAAAAAAATTACAAGTCCCAAATATAACGAGAGAACATAACATATGATATGGAACATTAGTTCCTAATAAATTCATATGAAAGGAAAAAAAAATTTTTTTTTGAAAAAATTACAAGTCCCAAATATAACGAGAGAACATAACATATGATATGGAACATTAGTTCCTAATAAATTCATATGAAATGAACAAAAATTTTTTTGTTGAAAAAATTACAAGTCCCAAATATAACGAGAGAACATAACATATGATATGGAACATTAGTTCCTAATAAATTCATTTGAAAGGAAAAAAAAAATTTTGTTGAAAAAATTACAAGTCCCAAATATAACGAGAGAACATAACATATGATATGGAACATTAGTTCCTAATAAATTCATATGAAAGGAAAAAAAAATTTTTTTTTGAAAAATTACAAGTCCCAAATATAACGAGAGAACATAACATATCATATGGAACATTAGTTCCTAATAAATTCATATGAAATGAACAAAAATTTTTTTTTTTGAAAAAATTACAAGTCCCAAATATATACTGAGAGAACATAACATATGATATGGAACATTAGTTCCTAATAAATTCATATGAAAGGAAAAAAAAATTTTTTTTTTGAAAAAATTACAAGTCCCAAATATAACGAGAGAACATAACATATGATATGGAACATTAGTTCCTAATAAATTTCATATGAAAAGGAAAAAAAAAATTTTTTTTTGAAAAAAATTACAAGTCCCAAATATAATATGAGAGAACATACAATATGATATGGAACATTAGTTCCTAATAAATTCATATGAAATGAACAAAAATTTTTGTTGAAAAATTACAAGTCCCAAATATAACGAGAGAACATAACATATGATATGGAACATTAGTTCCTAATAAATTCATATGAAAGGAAAAAAAAATTTTTTTTGTTGAAAAAATTTACAAGTCCCAAATATAAACGAGAGAACATAACATATGATATGGAACATTAGTTTCCTAATAAATTCATATGAAAGTAAAACAAAAATTTTTTTTTGAAAAAAATTACAAGTCCCAAATATAACGAGAGAACATAACATATGATATGGAACATTAGTTCCTAGTAATTCATATGAAAGGAAAAAAAAAATTTTTTTTTTTTTTAAAAATTACAAGTCCTAATATATACTGAGAGAACATACATATGATATGGACATTAGTTCCTAATAAATTCATATGAAAGGAAAAAAAAATTTGTTTTTGAAAAATACAAGTCCCCAAATACTACTGAGAGAACATAACATATCGATATGGACATTAGTTTCCTACTAAGTTCATATGAAAGGAAAAAAGAAATGTTTTTGAAAAATTACAAGTCCCAAATATATATGAGAGAGAACATAACATATGATATGAAATTAGTTTCCTAATAAATTCATATGAAATGAAAAAAAATTTTTTTGTTGAAAAAATTACAAGTCCCAAATATAACGAGAGAACATAACATATGATATACATGTCCTATAATTCATATGAAAGGAAAAAAAATGATTTTTTTTTTGAAAAATTACAAGTCCCAATATTATGAGTCAAATAAAATATAAGTGGAAAGAATTATTATTTATATTCATGAAGAATTATTGGAAAAAATCGTACAAAACCTTTAAGGTGATATATGAAAAAATGTCGTGTCAAAAACCTATTAGAATGGGTCCGCAAGGCATCATAGAAAATTATAAATGGAAATTCATATGATTGGGAGTGTTTTTGCCGCAATTTATAATAATAAAAAAAAAAGTATATATTATATAAAGGGGGGAAAACCTATTAGGGGGGGGGCAGAGGGGGGGGGATGTGATGGGTATTTATGATATATATATATAGAATAATGAAGTGAAATGAATGTATTATTTAAATAGTACCATGACTAATAGTATGAGGTTGAGTGGTGGCCTTTGGAAAAAATGCTGGCGTTAAAAATGTCGTGTCAAAAAACCTATATAGGGTAGTGGTGTCGCGCAAGGCAGCTCATATGAAAAATATATAAAATGGAAAATTCATATGATTGTGGAGTGTTGTCTTGCCGGCATGGGTATTTATGATATATATTATATAGAATAATGAAGTGAAATGAATGTATTATTTAAATAGTACATGATAATGTATGGTTGAGTGGTGGCCTTTGGGAAAAATGCTGGCGTTAAAAATGTCGTGTCAAAAAACCTATATAGGGTAGTGGTGTCGCGCAAGGCAGCTCATATGAAAAATATATAAAATGGAAAATTCATATGATTGTGGAGTGTTGTCTTGCCGGCATGGGTATTTATGATATATATTATATAGAATAATGAAGTGAAATGAATGTATTATTTAAATAGTACATGATAATGTATGGTTGAGTGGTGGCCTTTGGGAAAAATGCTGGCGTTAAAAATGTCGTGTCAAAAAACCTATATAGGGTAGTGGTGTCGCGCAAGGCAGCTCATATGAAAAATATATAAAATGGAAAATTCATATGATTGTGGAGTGTTGTCTTGCCGGCATGGGTATTTATGATATATATTATATAGAATAATGAAGTGAAATGAATGTATTATTTAAATAGTACATGATAATGTATGGTTGAGTGGTAGCTTTTGGAAAAAATGTCGGCGTTAAAAATGTCGTGTCAAAAAACCTTTATATGGTAGTGGTGTCGCGCAAGGCAGGTCATATGAAAGAACTATATGAAATGGAAAATTCATATGATTGTGGAGTGTTGTGTTGCCGGCATGGGTATTTATGATATATTATATAGAATAATGAAGTGAAATGAATGTATTATTAAAATAATACATGATTATTTATAATTGAGTGGTATCTTTAAAAAAAAATATGGGTACTACAGACTTGTTGTCAAAAAAACCTTTACATGATGAGCAGTGGTTGCTTATCACATTATATGTTGGAAACATATAATTTTTTATATGAATTGTTATCATACTCATTTATTGAGTTTATTATTCTTCAATGTCGTTATATGTTACCTTCGGGTACTTGGCTTGCGATAATTAATGTAGTAGATAATTGTGGAATGTTGCCAAGGTACGTTGACTCTTAAGGAATCAGCGTATACGTTCATACGTTTCCTTTTATCGTTAAAGGCTCATTAATAAAATATAATCTTAAATATATACTATATATTTATATATAGATATATACATGAACTAAAATTCAAAACAATGAAAAGAAACGGGTCCTCGGTGTTGGCGACTTTGTCTTAAGTAAGATCATAGCTGTAAAATATTCTCATCGAGCAACGGAAAAACAAAGTATTTACTTAAAGTTTTTCATATTATAAGAGAGGGTACACGAAACACACACAAATATGATTGCGAACAAAATATGTGTTATAATATTATTATATAAAATATAAATATATAATATAAAATGGCGAAATATTTATAAATGGCGAAAAAAA